>PITA01004673.1:0-25653 GCA_004023965.1 Spilogale gracilis
CTCTCTCTTTGCAGATGACATGATACTATATGTGGAAAACCCAAAAGACTCTACCCCCAAACTACTAGATCTCATACAACAATTCGGTAACGTGGCAGGATACAAAATGCACAGAAATCAGTTGCATTCTCATACACTAACAACGAAAAAATAGAAAGGGAAATCAGAGAATCGATTCCATTTACTATAGCACCAAAAACTCTAAGATACTTAGGAATAAACCTAACCATAGATAATTACCTTTTAGAGCAATAAAAATAGAACAATTTATTTTCCTTTGGATTTCTTTTACCTTCATTTATTCCATTTCTAGTGCTTTTAGTACAGATACTATTTTCTGTCTGGTGTCCTGTTCTTTCTACATGAAGAACTTCCTTTAACATTGAACAACAAAGAATTCTTCCATTTTGATTGTCTGAGAAAGTCTTTATTCCTCCTGCAGTTTTGGGAGCTGTTTTAGCTGCTAGGTTGGTAGACTTTTTGGTCCCACACTTGAAGGATGTCCCCCCCTTGGCCTTCTGGCTTGCGTGTCTCTCTGATTCTTAATTTTGTTCTTAGGTATTTAATGTGCCTTTTTTCTTCCAGCTGCTTTCAAGATTTTCTCCCCCACTCCCCCAGCAGTTTGAACATGATATTCTTGGGTGTATTGTGATTTCTTCTTCCTTCCTTGGTATTTTTATTTCTTACATTCCATTTTCTCTTTCTCTGTGGTGCCAGTTTTACCTGTGCTAACCTATGTTCAAGTTCACTGATTCTTAATTTTCTGTCATTTGCAATTGAACTTGTCAAAAGCATTCTGTGTCTCTCTTTTCTTTGTTCCTAATTTGTGGTATTCCCATTGGGTTTTTTCTTTAGGTTCCATCTCTCTGCTGAAGTGACTGTTCTGATCTTGCACATTGTCCACATTTCCCGCCGAGCCTTTTAGTCTGTTAATCATTGTCATTTTCAATCACCTGTTGGATAGTCCCAACATCTGTGTCATATCTGAGTCTGCTTCTGTTGATTCTTTGTCTTTCGGTGTATGTTGTTTCCTTACCTTTCTACATCTCCTAATTATGGGAAACTGGACATCTCAGCCTGAGGGGAATAATTTTCGTGCCTGGAAAGTTCTTATACTGGTCCCATGCTAGGTCTTTAGTATGCAGATTTGAGTTCGTTTTTCTAGTCTGGAGCTGAGCTGTGGTTAAGTTTTTGTGTTCCTGTGGTTAACTTCTCATGTCCGGCAGCCTTCAGGTTCCTCCCGCAGTGCCTGTGCCTAGTGTGGGGCCGGTCTGTGGAGGGTGTTTCTGAATGTCTCCTCCACCTTTAGTGTTAGGATTTTTCTAAGGAAGGTTTGTGGTACCTCAGAGGGTCAGTCTTCACATTCTTAGAGTTCTCTCGGCTTTCTTCCACTCCTGCTTGCCTGCAGTGCTTCTAGGCTGCTAGGGGAAGAGGGTGGGCAGGGCTTTCTCCCTTGTTTTGGGTAAGCCTCCGTCTGGGGCAGATACTGGGTCCCTGAGTGCCGGTGTTCGGCCTCACACTGTTCCTGCCCCTTTATCTGCCTTGACTTTCACCAGTGCCCCGAGGCTGCCATTGCCCCTTGCCTTCCTCTCCTGCAGAGTGAGGCTTTCACTTCTTGGAGAAAAGGGCCTGGGTGGGGTTGTCTGCCCTCCTGTAGCTCTCACTGGTCCCTTTGCCCCGCCTGCTTGAAGGTCCTCCCTTAGGGCTCTCACCAGTTTTTTTACGTGAGTATCTGGTAGAGACCCTTGAAGAAAAGCCTGTGGGAGACAAGGTGAACTCATCCTGTATCTGCAGCCCCCAGGGATGCGGCCCTCCCTCGCCGGCCCTCACTCCGCCTCTACCAGCGCAGCAACTCGTCCAGCTAAATCCTTAGCCCCACCCGGGTGTCTGGTACATCTGCCCCAGCCGAGGAAGTACTTACCTGTCTCCCCGTCTGTCCTTAGTTTTCAGACTCCTTGCCTGCTCAGCGACCCCAGCTCGTTGCTGGATTCGGGCAGTCCTAAACTTGTAGTTTGTCTTGCTTTGTGTTGCGGGGTCAGTCAGAAGGGCGCGAGTGATACTTTTTCCTGCTCTCAACCTTCTGAGAAGAAACCCTCTCCAGTAAATGCTTCCAGATAATTCTCTGTGGCCCAAGGAGAGCTTTTGTTTGGGGAGGAGCACTCTGTCTTGGGTGCGCTGCCATCTCAGCCCCATCGTCCCTGCTCGGGGGCGGCTCCGTGTCCTGACACCGTACCCAGCGGGCAGTGTGCTTCCGCCGGTGATGGCGCTCTGCCGAAGAACCGAAGAACTAAAAGGCAGAGGAGACAGTGCAGGTAGTGACGTGCAGTTGAAAACCTTACAGCTTTCCTGTTTAACAACAGTGGGTAAATTTTAAAATTTTTTTCTTGGTTTCCACAAGGTGGCAATATAAACATACAGGATACGTGAGAAACAGTGATTCACTGATTTTCACAAATTGATGGTTTGAGTAGTTAGCTAACAGGTGATGCTTCAGTCTTACAATATCTTTTATAAACGTAACTGTCAGGGCGCCTGGGCGGCTCAGTTGGTTAAGTGTCTAACTCCTGGTTTCAGCTCAGATTGTGATCTCAGGGTCATGAGATCAAGCCCCAGGGCCAGCTCTGCACCAGACCTGGAGCCTGCTTAAGATTCTCTCTCTCCCCGATCCCCACACACTTGAGTGTACACTCTAAGAAATAAATTAAATATTAGAAAAAAAAAAAAAAAAAAAGGCCGGGTGCCTGCATAGCTGTCAGTAAGCGTCTGCCTCGGGCTCAGGTCATGATCCCAAGGTCCTAGAGTCGAGCTTCATGTTGGATTCCCCGCTTGATGGGAAGCCTGGTATCTCCCTCTCCAACTCCCCCTGCTTGTGTTCCCTCTCTCGCTGCCTCTGTCTCTCTGCCAAATAAATAAATAAAATTTTTAAAAACAAATATATAAAATGAAAATTTAAAAAAACTGTTTTCATTTTAGTGGAGGGGTCTTCTAACCTGTTTTATCAGGTTATTAATATCCTGTCAAAAAAAGTAATCTGAAATTTTCATGTATGATGCATAAAGTCCAGTCTAGCTAATGGTTTCATTTTTCAAGTTTATTAAATAAGACTATTAAATATGATGTTTATGTTTATACAGTCTATATGTTGATAGGCCTCCAAACTAGAGAAACTGGTCACTAAGTCAGGGACCGCCTCTCTCCTGTGTCACTGATCGCACATGGAAACATGGGATTTTATTGTGAGGAGGCAGGGCTCCTGTGCTGTCTCACCACAATCCCTGGGCGTTCCTGTTTGGAGTAAAAGGAGACCAGAACTAGACTTTTTTTTTTTTTTTAAGACTTTATTTATTTATTTGACAGAGAGCGACATCACAAGTAGGCAGAGAGGCAGGCAGAGAAAGAGGGGAAGCAGGCTCTCCACTGAGCAGAGAGCCCAATGTGGGACTCGATCCAAGGACCCTGAGATCATGACCTGAGCCGAAAGGCAGAGGCTTAACCCTCTGAGCCACCCTGGTGCCCCTTCTTTTCTTTTTTTGAATTTATGTGAGAGAGAGCATGAGTGTGGGGGGGGGAGGGGTGGCAGAGAGGGAGAGGCAGACTCAGGGCTCCATCCCAGAGCCACCCAGGCCAGAACTAGACTTTAAAAGAAAGAAAATAGTATGTATGCATTTTCTTTTGGTTATTCTCTACCTACCACAACCCTACTTTAAAAAGAAACAGCTTAGTAATTAAAAATCTAAATTTACTTAGAATGCTCTTATGACAACTGATTTCCTCTTATGACAACCAGTGTTATCCTGCCCGAAATGCTTGTTTCGTCTGTTGGGTTGCGTTTTCTTTTTGGATAAAGAATTTATTCACTCTTGTACTGTATTTTAATATTCATTGGTTTAGCAGATGACCTTTTTTGATGGCTTTGAGGTTTCATAGAATGAAAAACCATGAAAAATAGAAGTAATGTCTAAGGGTTTGGAAAGTCCTCGACCATAATGCATAGAGCAGGCCTTTTCGCTTTATGGGCTGTTCCTGGCCATTTAATATGTACATTTACTATTTGGTTAAGGTAATTAAAAGGAAAACAGAGGAATGTTAGTTGCCTTTGATAAGAAGGTAAGCCCATGAAACATTGAGACCTTTCTTGTTAGAATTTGTGGTTCAGTGACACTATTGATGAGAGTTAAGGATGAGAATTATATGTAGAAATTGGAAGATGGGGCGTCTGGGCGGCTTAATCAGTTAAGCGTCTGCCTTCGACTCAGGTCATGATCCCAGGGTCCTGGGATTGAGCCTCGAATTGGGCAGGGGCTCCCTGCTCAGCGGGAAGCCTGTTTCTGTCCCTCTGCCTGCCACTCCCCCTGCTTGGGCTCTCTCAGAAATCTTTTTTAAAAAAGAATTGGAATATAAAGATTTAAGATTCAGAAATAGGATCAGAACAAATCTCAGAGGGTTTTAAATTTATGATCCTGCAGCCATCAATTATTTTTAGGCCCCTAGCTAAAATGTGAAATCATTGTCCATGAAGAAAAATTCATTTTTGGAGCACTGGTTCTGATTACCATTGCCTTGATTTGTCAGGAGTTTACATTTCTTAAAGGTTATCAGAGGCTTTATAAATGTCAGCCCCACCCAGAAATTAAAACACAGCCCTCTTAGGCCCAAACTAGATGATGAATGCATTTTAAACAATTACTTTTACTGTGGTGGTTTGAAAGGAAGAGAGATTTGCCCAATAAAAGAAGTAGGACTAAGAGGGAGAAGAGAAACAGGTTTCCAGTGTGTTGCCCACACTCTTTCCAGCCTGGTCAGCCCCAGTATGGACAGGTGGGTCCTGTTGAGGAGGAGTGAAGGAGCCATGAAGAGGAGGAGGAGTCCGCATGGCCTGAGCCTTGATTGCACCAAAGGCAGGTTCTAGACCGCTGGTTTGCTTTCTGGCCGGCCCGATGGGCACTCAGGCAAAAGCAGAACATTTGCACATTGGTGCATGGAAAGAACGTAGCATTTGAAGTCAGAGAATATGTTTTGACCTCAGTCCAAATTATTTAGGCCTTCTGGGCCTGCGTTTTTATATCTGTAAGGTAGAAATGTTGCACATCCTTGCCCTTCGGAGGCAGTAGTTACTACGCGGTTCAGATGCAAAAACACGCACATTCCGAGGAGATGAGCTGCTGTCAGCAGTAGCTGGTCTCGTGTGGCCAGAGGGTCAGTATTGCATCTGGACTCGTTTAAAAAAGGGGGGAAAAAAAGGATGCTTAGAGATGAACTGCCATATAATCAGTCTTTTTACTAGTAACATAATCTGTGGATCGGTCCTGTGGGGGACCTATTTTCAGGACAACTTAAGTCTTTGCCAAAACAGTTTTTAAGTGGAGTACATGTAGGACCCTGCTCCCGAGGGCCATCGTTCACATGGAGTTGCAGGGACAGTGTAGATACGTTGAGGTGGAGTGACCCCCAAGTCTGGAGTCTGGGCTTCAGGCCTGCGTAGTTCAGCCTCGCGGGGAGCTTCCCCACCTTCACGCTGGTTGATTTGAGGGGTGTCGGGCTCAGCTCAGAGAAGGGAGGACGTATGGGACAGCCTTCCACGCCCTAGCTAGCCTGGCTCTGCTGGATTTTCTTCAGGGCATGTCGCATCTGACACGCTGTTTTCTTCTGGGTCAGTGCATGTTCCCCCCCCCCAACTCCTCCCTCAGTGGAACCCAGGTGCTGAGAGGGTGGAGACTCTGGGTCTGGCTTGTCGGCTGCCGCCGAGAGCCGTTCCCAGTATGCGGGAGGCACTCAGAGGCTTGTAAAGAGAAGGAACATTGGTTCTGGTTGATGTAGTGAAGTAAATGTCCACAAACAGGCCTCTAAGCGATGGATGCAAGAAGGTAAGTATGGAATTAACGTAATAGGACACCTGCTTTCTGTGAAAAGTGACAGGCTGTTCCTGTTTTGGATTTCTTCTTGAATTGTTGGTGGGCATCGCTGTGCACTTCACTTCTCTGTTTCTGTTTTAACTCAGCAGTAATACTGAAGAAGATGTAGTCCTCAAAACCAACAAGCAGATTTACTCCCAGCTGTTGAGAGCTACTGCTAACAAAAGTGCAGCTCTTCTGGAGAGAATCGACGTTCTCATCCGTTTGCTGGATCAGCTTGCTCGTGGCGGCGGCGTGCAGTGACTCGCGCCTGAGGCTCCGGCCATGAGGTGCCCAGTGCCTTCTGCTCTCGGGGGCGAGTTTGTCCATTCGGTGCTGCGTTTCATTAAATATGAGGGAAATAGCCACTTACAGCGGGCCCGGCGGTGGAAACACAGAGTTCTCTTTTCCCGTGACAGACGAGTGAGTCATGGTTGAGTTCTTTGACTTCTTCATTAGAAGTGCTAAAATCAGAACTCAGACTTGGAGCTCCCAGCATTTGTCTCTGAGAAGTACATGGTGCCTCAGTTCAGACTTACTGTGGCGGCCAGTACGCTTGCAGACATTTTTGAAGTATGTTAAGCTACATGGGTTTAAGATAATAATTATTTTGGATGATGTTACTTTGGTCAAGGGAACTTTTATCCAGAGGATTCTGGTGGTTCAGATGGGTTCAGGAAATGTCCTGTGCGTCTGCAGGGTCTCCTCCTCCAGCTTCGGTGCAGGATGCTGGAGGCTGGCCATTGTGCAAGGGTCTGTATTTAGTGCATGTTCTGAAAGGATCCGCTCTTCTTTGACTTTGTATGACAGTTGATCAAGAATAGGTACTACGCCCCCCACTCTTTTTCATTTTAAACTTGAAACTGTGAATAAGGTAAGAAAACTATTTTGAATAAATAAATTATTTATTTAAAATGTCTTTGTATTGTTCCATTTCACGTTCTTTGAATTTTGATTTGAACTGGTTTAATGAGTGAATTTTACAAAGGAAGGATTAAAACATTAAAAGTAAAATTGTGCCACTAAGTTCTCACTAGAACGCCACGCTCATCCCGACTTGCCACCGTGGCTGCGTGACCCTGTCCAGTGCAAACAGACAGCCACTTTTCCCATGCCTACAGCCTGCGACGCTGTGCTTGTCCCTCCGACTACAATCCGTTAGGAAATGGAACAGAGGTCGGGCATATTCGTTGCTGCAGGGTGGATGGTTGGGAAAAGGTGCTTGAGGCCTTTGTAGACAAGAGGCTGCTCTGCCTCCAGTGTGCTGGCCTGGCCGAGGGCCACCCCGACCTCTCCCGGCCCTCCGCAGAGCCCTTTCCCTGCGGATCCTGCAGAACCCCTCTGCTCAGCAGCCACACCTGTCTGGAGGAATGTGAACTATATGGAATGTGAACTATATACTCAGTTTTAAGCTGAGTTTTTATGGAGTGCTTTCTCACGCACGATTTTTCAGGTGTTTTTTTTTGGTAGCGCGAGGACAGCTGTCCCAACTTGGCAGAGCTCCTCCTGGCCCCTGGCCATTTGTCCATTAGCTTGTTCCTTAGTTTGCACTTTTTTGGGACAGATTTGTACCCATTGTCAAAAACCACTGAGACATTGAAAGTTCTAAGTTGTGAAGCCGATACGCAGAATCAGCCAAGTCTCCTGTCAGGACAGCGGTCACTCCGCTTCCCCCGTCGGCAGGTGCTGTCTCCCTGACTTAAACCTGCTGCTTCCATGGAGAAGATCTGATTTTGAAGCAAGCTGGCATCAGGGATGTCGCGTTCCTGGTCTTGTGTCCTGGCTTCTCCTTGGCTGAATAGCCTTGTCGTCCAGAGGAGTGTTTGTTTTTAAGCAAGAGGATGCCAATTCTGTCCTCCCTTGTCCAAGAAGGAATATGAACATCCCTATAAGGGGAGAGATGTCTTTTTCAGTGTTTTTGTCATCTGCTGACTTTAAATTTGTGTTGCTTTAAAGTGCTCGTGTCTTAAGCTGTTACTTGAGAAGACCTGTGCCGCCCATGGCCTGATCACCAAGAGGATTTGTTTTGCAGGGCTGGAGAGGAGGCTGCCTGGGCACTGGGCTAGAGTACGGAGGCAACGGTCGCCAGCAACCACTGCATCCGACTCTGGGAAGGACACAGGTGTGAACTTCAGGTTCCTTGACCAGAAATGTGCACAGCTGGAGATGCCCTGGCACTCTCCCAGACTTGCGAAGGTCGAGAGAGAAATACATGGGAAAACCTGTACATTGTCATGTATTAGAAAAATATAAATTATTACGACAGGAATTGCGGACTGTGTCAGTGTGAAATCTGTGATGTTTTCCACTGAATATTCACAGGGAGCTGTGTTTCCTTCCATGAGTGGATCCTATGGCTGTAGCTATGTTTCCCTCCACCCATGAAATTGGGGTACAGGGGAGACGGGTGGTGGAGAGAGAGGGATTCCTTGGAATACTTTTTTTAACCTTTCCTAAACGATTGGCCAAATGATTCAGTGGATTATTTTTTTGCCTGGGAAATTCACTTTTAAATCAAGTATTTTAAAAGTTTAAGTAATGCTTTTTCCACCAGATTTCAGCCCTCTTTGCTTTGGTTACTAAAATCTGGTTTGTTGCTTTTGCAAAAGAAATCAGACTTTCTCTTAGACAAGAAATCCTTTGACTTCGTTTGCCCATTTTTCTCATGACATGTTTAGGGTGGAGGCATGGACATCACAAATGTCAAACCAGCGCTCTGAGATGGACTGCTTCGGAAATAAGCCATTTGAAGGAAGCCAGGAATGCTGCTTTTTGTCCTTGTCATTAACTACTTTCCAATATGCGTCTCCTTTGAAAAAGAAAAGGGAGTTGTGTGCATAGGAGTAATAGGCTGAGTCTATATTCCTGAAGGGATGGTTCTGTGGCTCTATTCCCGGAAACACCTCAGTGATCCTCCTCGGATAAGAATCAAGGACTCGATTTCTATTGACATCAAATGCAAACACCTGCAAAGTAAGAGAGACCAGCTTTTCTGAAAACCACTGATTTTTAAGTTAGTTCATAGGAACAAGATAAGTAAATCTGTGGTTTTGCACCAAGTTCTCTGGGCTGGAAGTTTTTCATTCTCCATATGATGGGCTCTGCCATGGCCACAGAGGCCTGAGGCAACAGAACAACTTTTAACTAAACTTGAATTTAAAGTACGGGTGAAGTAGCAACACCAGGCTGGAAATCCTCCTACTTACGAGGGACTCTTTGAAGAAGTAAATTAGCTGCTTTCGTCGGTCATAAAAGGCAGTGTCCAGGGGACTTGGGATGCCAGGAAATCCTTCTGAAATCAATTTGGGATAGCTTCTTCCTTGTTCATCTTCTGTGTAGGTCTGATCCTTGTCACTGTCATATCTCCAGTACTGATTCCCTGAGGGCCAAAAAAAAATGCTCATATGGTTTCTTACCATTTAATTATAGCAAACCATTGAAGAGGGACCACTTTTAACATAGGTCTTAGCCAACCATGATGTTCTGCCGTGACCCCAGGAGAAGGCAGGACCTCAGCATCTAAGCAAAGCCTCCATTCAGATGAATGATTCCCCAGGTCTTGAATTACTTCTAGATTGAGCCTATCGATCACTGCTACTATTAAAATGTTGGTTGTTAGGGGCACCTGGGTGGCTCAGTCAGTTAAGTGTCTGCCTTCAACTCAGGTCATGATCCCAGAGTCCAAGGATCCTGGAGTCAAGGCCCACATTGGGCTCTGCTCAGCAGGGAGTCTGCTTCTCCCTCAGACCCTCCCCTCTCTTGTGCTCTCTCTCAAATAAATTCTTTAAAAAAGCAAAACAGAAGAAATAAAATGTTGGTTGTCTTTTGGAGGGCACTCTAGCCCACTGGAGCTCATCAGAAGCAAAAACGAAAGGATAAATATGTCTTTTTCACAGAAGTTTCTTCTTCCTATAGTCTCCTGATCTTCCTCTTACACATTAGGGACCCATGAGTTGTCCTGAGACATTTTCCTACCATAATCAATGTAAGCCCTCTTTTAACAGAAAACAATCCTGATGGTTATGATGGGGTTTTACTTTTATTCAGGGTTTTAGGATCGTGTAGTTCCACCAACCCCAGGGTACAAATGAAACTGGAGAGAAGAGCGGAAGTGGTCCAACCAGAGCCACAGCCCAGGCAGACCAGTGCGGCCCCTCCTCCCACCTCCCACCCACAGACTCCACCCGCTGCTCTGGAAGCTTGTCATTTTGCTCCCTTTCAAGATCCAAACAAATGCCAATTTCATGCTCTGAAACAGCACAGGATCATTCTAAGATCTCCTTATTAGTCTCTAATTCTGACTATTGGCATATTGTGAGCAGAAAACAACAAATCAACCGGGTTAGGTATTTTTGTGTTCACAACTTACCCCACCTCCCAACCAATTACATTCCTTAGCCGCCCACCACGTGAGCCCCCTTTCCCTGTTCCCTCCCCCTCCCCCCTGCCCCCCCCCAGGCCCCCCAAAGGTTTGCCATTGAGAACAGTGAATGAAGTGGGTTGGGACAAGGGTACAGTTCATTCCACCGGGGCTACTTTTTTGAATTCAAAGTATTCACAGCAAGTTAACTTTAAGATTTTTTTTTTTTTAAGATTTTATTCATTTGACAGAGAGAAACAATTTGACAGAGAGAAACACAGCCAGAGAGGGAACACAAGCAGGGGGAGTGAGAGAGGGAGAAGCAGGCTTCCTGCCGAGCAGGGAGCCCGATGTGGGGCTCGATCCCGGGTCTCTGGGATCATGACCTGAACCGAAGGCAGTCACTCAACCAACTGAGCCACCCAGGCGCCCCTACTTTAAGATGTTTTTAAAGCTCTAAGCATAAGGAGCAGCCATATAATGGCAATCCCCCACGAAGACCTGATTCTATAATTAAGAGTGTTTGAGTGTTCCCAGCCTAAGTTCTAGTCCAGGACTTCCTAAAGCACAGAATGCCGTGCTTGCAACTCTGGAAGATCTAAACCAAAGAGGTCCACCTGGGGCAGTGTCTTTACGTAACAACCAAAATAACCTTCGTGTGATGTAAGAAAAATTAAGACCAAATTCCTACGCAGGTTTCTCTGCATGCAGTATCCCTGTGGTTGGGCTCTCGCCTCACGGAGTCCTGAGTGGTGTCAGGCCACAGGGTCGTATTAGGAAGCTGGCAAGAGACCAGGCGTACAGCTTCCCTCTAGGGCGTAAGTTTGGGGAAGGGAAAGAAAAAGCAACCACAGAATCTTGTTTGTGGTTAGACTCCACGCATTTGGCTTGCCAAGGCAGCCAGCCTCCGTGATGGGCACAGAGGCTCTGGGCAAGGCGGTCTGTGAGTGAGGGGAAGCAGCAGCAGGAGAGCCCTGGCCAGCCTGCTCTGTGTTCCCCCCACCGCCGGGGCCCCCCACCTCAGTTTCTGCCTTCCAGCAAAACACAGATCCTCCCTGCTTGGAAACCAGGATTCCTCACTGCCTGCTGCATGACGTCCAGCCCCCGAGCACGCGGGCTCTAGTGCTCAGCCAGCCCGGGCTTTCCAACCTAATCTCATCCCCTGGGTGTGCCCCGTCACACCTCCATGGGCTCAGCTGTCTCTCCCATCTGCGTTTTCACCCTCACTCACCCTAAAGCCTTGCTTCTGCCTCCTGTGTCTCACTGCCCCTTCACCCCCATCTGCACCTCCCCCACCATGCTATTCCTGGTGTCCCTTTCAGGGCCCCCGGGGGGCCTATGCGTCCTCTGAGGCTGGGGCAAGCCCTGAGTTCTGAATGCTTCCAACATCTGGTTCTAGGGGCAGTGGGCATCTTGTCTGCTCATCCTTCCCTTCACCACATAATTCTAGTGGGTAGTTTCTAAGGTCTTTTCTCTCCAGAACTAGTCTTTGGCAACCACCTCAGGGCCTGGCACAGTTGGCCCGCTCATTCATTCACTCATTCATTTGTTCCTTTGATGCCCTGGGTGCCAAGTCCAGAGATCGGGGGCTACGACACAGGCCCTGTGCTCGCAGCGCTCACAGTCTGACGGAGCAGAGACATTAGGTGAGGCCTTGTGGGAGCTAATGCTAAGATTCCCTGGGGAATGGGGCTCAAAACATTCGTCCTGAATGCATCTGCGTAATAAAAGGAACAGAACCGGCCATAAGAACCTCTACCTTTAAAAAAATAACGTTCGTCCCTCCTCCGCGTCCAGAGGTGGACATACGCGTCGATGTTCTGTGCTGGGATTCCATGCCAGCCACTGAGGATTTGGATAGGATCCCCGTAGCGTGTCCGGTTGTTTCGGTTTTCGTAAAGCCAGTACCAGCTGTTGCGGAAAAAGTAGGTGCTGAATGTCATCACCACGGCCCCACGCTGATTTCGCTCTTTGCGAATCCAGTCAAATGCAGTATCAAACGACCCTTCACATGAACCTGAGGGGGAAAAAATGTCCAGCCACCTGTCACCTGGTGCAAAAACCAATAATGGCTACTTTCAGCCGTGACTTGAACAGAGACGGGGCCCCGGGGCAGTGCGGCTCCCAAGGCCCTTGCCCTCCGAAGTGTCTCGTTTTTGGATGCTGGCTCTGTGATCATCCCTCAGCATAGCTGATGCCCCCTGATGACTGGTCTGACTTCATCAGAGGCAAACAATTTGGTTCTGGGCGCACACAAGAGTAAGATTTCCTCTGCACAGAAGAAATCCATCCTGGCACTCGTCACTCTCCAAACGTGCTGAGAGCATCTTTGCATAGAATGGTTGGAGTGCAACAGAAATGGTGGTGCGTTCTCTTTTAAACGGAAAAGACAAGAACAGCTTCTTTCCCCTCAGCCTCAATACTAGTTCATTAATCACTTCTATCAAATAATGAACCCTAAACACTTGGGCCTGAACAAATTAAAGAGAGATTATAGTTGATCCTGGCAAGGCTCCCGTTGTTGTTCTTTGCCTTGGGACGGCGGGAAACTTCTCCCAGGGGCTTCCAAGTGCCTGGAGGGGCCCACTGCTCTTTAAAAAACCACCATGTGTCCCTCCTTCCTCCCAAAGACATAACGTAGCACAGAAAAGAGGGAACATCCATGGGAGTGCTTTGCTCTGTACCAGGGCCTACTTCCGGGTATGGCCACCTTGAAGGATGGGAATTCACGTCACAGAGCTAGAAGGCAGATCCCCTCCGGTGCAGCTGGGGTGGTACTATTTTGAGCTCCTTGGGCGGCAGCCTCCCAATAAGGAGTGAGTGGGTCCTGGCATGCTTTGAAATACTGAGTGTCCTCTGTGAGCTCTGCGGACGATCTTCTGGAATAGTCTTACCGTATAGTTTTTGAATTGCTTTTCTGTCTGACCAGTCCAACTCAAACACAGGCTCCTGGGGGATGTAATTTGGCTGCATTATGGACCCTGGCCTGTAGGTGTGAGGCAGGCCGAGTACGTGGCCAATTTCATGGACAGCCACCTAGAGGGAACACAAACCACGGGTACAGTGCCAACCCTGGGTGTCTGAGAGTCACATGGACCGCCTCCCCCGCCCCCCACTCCAGGGGGCAGGCCTGTGCTTTAGGAGGAGCGGCACTTGATAAGGAGAAAGGAATCGATGGGGAGAATCGGGGAGCTTTCTCAGAAGGCTGGGGAACACTTCTCCTGAGAAGCCCTGGCTTTGTGCCCTCCCGCCCATGCTGCCTGCCCTTCGCCTGGTCACTCCGAACAGCTGCAGACCGCTTACCTTGAGAAGGCTGATGCCCGCATCACTGCTAGGGGGCGTGAAGTGTTCGTCGTCGTCAAAGTGGATGTCGCCCAGGCGCCAGGCATGTGCAAACTCCTGCCCGCTGCCATCAAAAACCCGAGGACAGCCCAGGTGCCGGCCTGGCAAGGGGAGAGGGAAGGTGGACAGAAGAGGGTTCGTGGCCTCCAGGAGCTCGCAGTCCAGGAGTGGAAGCAATAGCTTCTGTCTGATGCAACAGTAGGAGGTTGGGTGTAAGCACTAGGAAACAGCTGCCTAGCAAACCTGTGGGAGCAGAGGGGGGGGGGAGGCCCTCCAAAGGCTTGAAGAGGAGAAAGATCTGAGCTGGAGCCTAATAGCTGACTGGTCAGGACAGGAAGGAGGCCCTATGGTCAGGTCCCTCCCCCGTGTGCAGTTTTCAGCCAGTCTCCTGGTTTTGGCTCACAGCCGCCCTGAGCATCCCTAGCTCCCAGAGGGGCTGCAGAGAAGTAACTTGTCCAAACCCACCCTGCTAGGAGGTGGCGGGCCTGCTGGCGGTGCAGACCACCAAGGGCTAGTTCTCCGCAGGAGTGGCGCGGAGGGGTCAGCCAGGCCTGGCTCCTGCCCTGCTGGGCACGGGAGCTCTCTGCAGCAGTGCTCACTGGGCTAACCGGCCGGGAGACAAGCAGAGGGATCCGCCCGATGTCCCCACATGACCACCCGCAAGCGGCGCAGGGAGGCATGCCGTGCCCTTCTCAGTGAGCTGTAATAAAGCAGCAAGGACAGAGTCCTTACCATCCGCCATACCCCCCGCTGGTACCACCTCGGACAGCAGGAGGTTGTGCAGGTGACCCGAGCGGGGCTCCCCCATCGGCCTGTTGGTCCCGCCGGGGCTCCCTGTGCGAACCGCGCCCCACCTCCGGCCCTGGGGAAGGCAGTGGGGGCACAGCCTGCCCGCAGAGCCTTCGCCCTTCTCACCTCGTCCGAAACCCAGCTTGATGTCCACGGCGGCTCCCGGCGCGGCCAGGTCCTCCCGGAAGTCCAGCGGCATCACCTCGCTCCACATCCGGAAGGCCAGTCTGAGGATGTGCCTCTGCTCGTCCACGGCCAGCTGCCCGCTGGCGCCCTCCCGCAGCAGCCGCCAGCTCAGCGTCCTCTTGGCGAAGGCCTGGGTCCCCCCGAGGGGCGCGGCGACCTCGGGCCGCGGGTCCCCGCGCGGCGGCGGCACCCGCAGAGAGCGCTTGGGCCGGGCGGGGGGCGGCGGGCGCGGCGGGGACCCGGGGGCCGGGGGCGACAGGGGCCGCGTGTCGGGGACGCCGCAGCGCGGCCTGTTCATGGCCGCCAGCGTGGCCGCGTCCAGCCGCCCGCTCGGCGGCAGCGCGTTGACCTTCTGGAACCTTCGCACGGCCTCGACCAGGGCGGCGGCCCGGGGGCCCGAGGGCGGCGCGTCGGCCCAGCCGTACTTGGACAGGAATCGCTGCGGAAGAGAGGCAGGGACCCGCGGGCCGGGGGGCGCGCACTGAGCGGCTGGGACGCGGGCGTGGGCTTGTCATCTACTCGGTTTCTGGAGGAGACAGGACGCGCGGGGCCCGAATGTCCTTATGCAGGTTAGCTGCGTGGTGCAGCATTTCTAGTCCGTGCTTACCGGGGGTTTGTGGGAGGCCCCTCACCTGAGGCGGTGTGGCCGCGCACGTGCCTGCGTGTGCACGTGTCCGCTTGTGCACGCGCCTTCGCGTGGACGTGCGCACCTGTGCACGCGCTTTTGTGCGAGCTTGTCCGCCTGTGCCCGTGCCTGCATGTGCGCATGTCTGCGTGTGTAGGTGCCCGCCTGTGTGTGCACGTGTCTGCATGTGCGCGCGCGCATGTATGTTCAAGCCCGCCAGTGGCGTGCACCGGTCTGCGCGTGTCTGCGTCTGGTGTGCGCGTCTCTGCAGGTGCCTGCGCCCGTGAGTGAGCAGGTGCCAGGGCTGCCCCTACCTGCGCGGCGAGAGGGTCAGCGATGGGCTGAGCCCGGCGCAGCGGGGCCGGCTGCAGGTCGGAGCGGTCCCGGCTGTGGAAGAGTGGCTCAGGCCAAGCTGGCCCGGAGACAGCGAGCCAGCAGAGCAGCAGGGCGCGGCGGACGGTGGAGGCGGCCAGCATGGCCCCGGCTGAGCCCTGGCCTCCCGCCTCGGCGCCGTAGGTCTCGTCTCCCTCCCGAGTCGCAGGCCCCAATCATCTTATAAGCAGCCCCAGGGAGACACGCGTTTGCAAGGCCTTCTCACCCAGGCCCGAAGTGTGCCCACCGGGAGGCCCGGCTGGTCCTGGCCGCACTGCCCTTTGAAGACCCCAGGAGCACGCTTCTTGTTGGGGTGAGAATGTTTGCGGCAAGCTCGGGTAATTACATCCCGACCTGGCAGCCACCTGCTGATTCCATTTCTGTAGCAACCGGCTCATGGGTGCTGCCTGAGTGAGCTGGGGACTGGCCAGCAACCTTTCCAACACCCCCACCCCCCCACCCCCAGTCGCAGAGGTGGGGGGTCTCGCCCCTCACAGCCTGCTGGGGCCCTCTGCACCTGTGGCTTTAGCCCCTGACCATCAGTTTGCTCATTATTTGCACCCATTTTCTTTCTTGGTTAGTTGGGTTTCAGGATGTCTTGTTTCTCTCATCTCTTCTTGTTGTTTTTGCTTCTTTTTATAAAAGCAGTAATCAGTAAGGAAAATGTAAAATTTGGAGGAAATCCAGTGATTCAGATGGTAACATTCCGGTGAACGGTCTTGCAGGTACCTGTATTGTGTACATGCACAGGGAAGGATTTGTATTTGGATGACTTTATATAAATCATAGTCTCTACGCTTTTACTTTAACTCAGTGGAAGGTCATGGGCGCCTTTCTGTGTTCATGAAGGTAGGTGTTTGCCATCCTAGCTGATGGCTGTGTGGTGTCCTAGTCTGTGGGCCAAGGGATTTTTACATGAGGATAAACTAGAATCACTTGAGGTTCTAGAACCGCCCCTCTCCATTCCCCCTCATGAAGGAGGGAAAGGGGAAGAAAAAATTAACTCAGCTGCCCGGAAGTTGTAACTGGTCACGTCCAGAGAGTCTGAGGGGAGACTAAGGCCCCTCCAGGCACTATGGCTGCAGGTGAGAGCCTGGTATGCCAGCTTCACAGGCCTGATAACAGCAAGGGTGCAGGTGTGGGGGCTGTCCTTTAGCTACTCATTCATTCATCAAATACTCCTTATTTTTCTAGGGAAAGGGAATATGGAGATGAACATGATGGACTCATTCTTTGCCCTCATGGAACTTACATTCTAAGTGGGAGAGACGGACAATAAACAAGACAATGAATGAAAAAATAGCGACAGGAACTAAGAATGTAGATCAGAAAAGTGAGTGCCTTGGAGGCGGGAAGTCGATATTAAGGTGTCTAGGAACGACCTCTTGTAAAGATGAAATGTAAGCAATGGAAGAAAAGTAAGAGGGACAACATCATATGTGATTGGGGATTCATGGGTAGCGTGGGCATAGGAAAGGAAAAGTGCAAAGGCCCTGAGGCAGCGCCCAGCACCTACAGAATAACAGAGGGCTGTGTGGTAGATGTCAGTGGGCGGGCTGGGAGGAGGGAGGTAAGGATGGAAAAGAGGGTGGATGGGAAGATGATGAAGAAGCTGGAGGTCAGATAATTTGGATTCTATCCTAAGTTTGGTGGGGATCTTTTGAGCAGGACAGTGACTTGATTACTTCGTTATTTAAAGAATCCACCTGGGGTGCCTGGCTGGCTCAGTCAGCGGAGCAGGCAACCCTTGATCTTGGGGTTGTAAGTTCAAATCCCACACTGAGTGTAGAGATTACTTAAATAAATACATAAAAGAATCCTTGCAGCTGTTCTGTGATAGATAAAAAGGGGTGCAGCCCAGAGAGCAGCAGGTGTGGACTGTATCCTCTGGCCTGGCAGCCCCCCAGGGTGCTCCAGCAGCCCTTCTGTGCCAGCTTGGTGTGATGGCCCTGTAGCCTGAGACCCCTCATGGGGCTCCAGAATATTGGGGTTTCCAGGCAGGCACGGTACTTGACTGTGACCCAGGGAGATCCGTTCCTAGTGAGGTCCCTGGAGCAGGTATTTGGTCTCACACTGATGCTGTGGTGACAAGGCCAGCCCCAGTGGCATCAGGCGTGGTGCTCACAGGGAGCTGGGACACCCAATAAGCTAGCCGCACAGCCCCACTCAGTTCCTGTTGGCCCAGAGACATCGGGGGCCGGCCATGTACCAGGTGGGGACACAAGAGTGAGCAGGGGCAGGGGAGTATGACTTTGGAGTGGCAGCCTGTGGGGTCAAAACCCTCCCAGGGCTGTCCAGGTGTGATGGGTCCCTGCCACCGCCTGCCAGATCTCAAAAGTTTATCGAGAGGCCCTCCCTGGGCTCAGTCCCATAAACTCTGCAGGTGTCTGCAATACCACATCACCTTTTAAGACTGCGTCCTTGGGGCAGAGTCTGAGAGCAGGCAAGGCGAGCAGAACAGAACCCATGTTCCAAGGACTGGGAGGGGCTGAGGGGTGCCTGGGTCCAGCTCACTGGTCAATCGGCGGTCATGTCTTTTAGGTGACCTGCCCTGGCAGGGGATTATGAAGGGCCGCTTACCCTCCACTGTGTCCACAGAGCACCCCTCCCCCCATCTCCTACGGATGTGCTCCCTGGGCTCCCAGAACCAGCACCGCTGGCTGGGAGCACTCCGTGGTCACTCCTGTGGCAGGGGAGGGCTCCTGGGCCAGTGGTCAGGAGACAGGTGTGGCTCAGGGCATGGACTTTCTCTTCGTTCCCCTTACACCCACTGCAGAAGCAAGGCCCAGGTGTCCTGTATAATCATATGCATCTGTACAGGATAGGCTACTGGGGAAAAATAGCAAAGCATACCACCGCTGTCATGCCTTCAAACTGAGCAGCAGCCCTCTGATAGTGCCACATGGACCCAGGCAGGGTTCACATTTTCAACTCCAGCCTCTTTCATTACATTTTATTTGTTTATTTTTAAGATTTAATTTATTTGACATAGAGACAGCAAGAGGGGGAACACAAACAGGGGGAATGGAAGAGGAAGAAGCAGGCTTCCCATTGAGCAGGGAGCCTGATGCAGGACCATAAACCAAGCCAGGGCAGATGGCTAATGACTTAACCGCCCCAGACACCGCCCGTTACATTTTAAATTAGCTTTTGATTGGAAGGCACATCCTAACTGCTCTCTGTAAAACCAAACGAAGGAGATGAAAAGTGCAGCGAAGTGACTCCCAGTGGCACACAGGCACCTGGGACTTCCTGCTTGGCCATGGCACATGACATTTACATAGAGCCAGAGGGGGGCTGGCCCCAATGCCCGTGGGCTGCTGGTCTCCCGCTCGTGCCCACCAGGCCTGCTCTGCCCCTGTACCTGGACTCCTGGGAGAGGCTAGGAAGCTCATCTCTCACCTCACAGAGCCAGCCTGGCAGGCTCTCTGCACCACCAGAGGGCCTGGGCCACAACCAGTGCCCTAGTTTCTTCCCACTGTGCCCTGTGATATATGTGTGTAACTTCCATGTATAATACACAAAAGCACACATGCGACTATGACAGGTGTCAATCACGTGTGTATATATATACGCGTCAGTTGTATTTATCAACATCCTTCACGTATCCACATGTGTTAGTGAACATGTACATCTGAATAAATGGCTACATAGCGTGACTGCACCTTGTGGCCAAAGTCAAGTGCGACTTTCAGGTGTTAATGGCAGTGTTCACCTTCCCACATGATGGGGTTGTCTGGGTTTTTTTTTTTTTTTAATTAAAATCTCAAACTGTTTTTATGGTTGTTTTTTTTTTTTTTTAAAGATTTTATTTGAGAGAAGGAGAGAGAGCAGGAGCAGGGAGAGGAGCAAGCAGACTCCCTGATGAGCAGGGAGCCTGATGTGGGGCTCCCTCCCAGGACGCTGGGATCAGGACCTGAGCCGAGGGCAGACGCTTAACCGACTGAGCCACCCAGGCGTCCCCAAACTGTGTTTTGATTAGAAGATAATCCTAAGCATTTTCTCTTGGGGAAGTAAAAGCCTGCACAGGTACAAGACTTAGAACAAAATTATTTAAGGTGCTGCCTAGACACTGTATTTCCTGGGAGGCTAATGTTCCGAACACAGAGCAGAATTGAGAACTCTGTGGTTGAGTGCTGGGGTCCCGGGGGTTGATGTCACACAGCCCGAGTTCTGCTGGCTCTGAAAGACCAGTCGGTGCCCATTCGTCCCACGAGCTCTGGCCGAAGACGGCGCTCCTGAAAGTTAGGTCTTCAAATATGCACAGCAGCTCTCCATGAAGATGGCAGGGGGACCTCCTAGGGCTTTATGACGGAAGGGGTGTTGTTCCCTAACACTGTTCTTTTCTCCTCCATTGTGCGGTTGGCCTCTTGCAGCTTGGGGTGACCGGACTCAGGGACTGTCTACCCTTCTCAGCATTATTCTCCCTGATTATTTCAAAGCCTTTGAGTAGCCTGACCGGCATCACAAGGGTCCCACTGTTTGATTAACTAAATTGCTTATTCCAGGTAAATTGGATTTTAAGGAAATCAGTTAGACCTAGCAGGAAAAATGGCAGAGAAAAGGGGAGCGACAGGGGCCCCTAGAGAAGCTGGTTTCTGGTCTTTGCAGGGCACTCCTCATCTCTGAGCTTGGGGAAGGGTGTGGCTGGAAGCTACCAGAATCCCCTTAAATGCTGAGATGGCACGATCCCGTTGTCAGTGGGAGAACTGAAGACTTTTCCCCCTGAAGTACATACCTTTACAAAATGGGTTCGCATATTCTCAGCACCACACAGCATAACATTTTGAGAAAGACTTTTCCTTAATTATTCCCACGGGAGAGTTTTGAGCCTGATGCACAGTGAGAGGTCACAGCTGACTCTGCACATGGACAGATCTCAAAGGCCCAAGTGTTTGGAAACCACCTGTCCACGGGCAGGCCTGGGTGTGACTGACCGCCGCACACCGCTGCCTGGGAATGGGAGGAGAGAGTCTTCCCACCCCCTGACCTTCTAATTTCCTTCTCTATGGACTTGGCATTTCAGTTGCTTTCCATCCACGAAGAAGCCCCCCGCCCCCTCCACGGCCAGCCTCGGCCCCTAGGCCTCCTGGGCAGTGTTCCCACATGCTCACATGCGAAGGCTCTGTGGTTGGGGCTCCTGCTGCCCTCCTGAAGGAGGCGGCCCGAGGCGGTGCGGGGGCTGGCTGGGGAGGGAGGCCACGCTCACTGCCCACCCGCACTTCTCCACCCAGGAGCGTGTGAGACGCCTCGGGGATGGACACGGACATGGAGGTCATGATCGGCTTCGGCTGCTGCTTACTGCTTGTTGCATGGCTGCTGATTTGCTGTGTCCTCTGTCTCTGCTGCAGAGTGTTCAGAACCCTGAAGTGAGTGGGAAAGGGAGGCGGGCACAGAGCTCTGTACCATCAATGCCATGATTTGCCCCGCTGAGCACCCCCAGGCAGTTGGAAGAAATGGGCTTAAGAAAAAAAGAAACCTGAGGGTGCCCGGGTGGCTCATTCAGTGGTGTCCGATCTTGGTCTCGACTCAGGTTTTGATCTCAGGGCTGTGGGTTCAAGCCCCATGCTGGGCACGGAGCCTACTTAAAAAAAAAAGGAAAGAAAAACCTAACGCTTGCTATAAAATCTCTGAAGGGACATATGACAGTCCATGGCATCGACACAAAAGGCAGGTGATTTGGTTTGGAAGGCCATCCTGGGACTCTGCTGCCTCCAGCTCCCTGTTCTCAGGCTCCCGGCGACAGAACCTGAGAGAGCAGTGCTCCAGCAACTGTCCAAAGAGAGGTGGCCTCCCCCACTGTCTCTGGGCCACAGGCCTGATGTGTAAAATACAGGCTCTTTATGCTGAGCTCAGCTGCCTCTTGACTTTGTTCTTTCAAGGTGTTTGCAGGCCCCTTCGGGGTGGGCCTGTGCTGTCTCTGACCCCCAGGTGCCTAGAAGCCATTAGGCGGCAGGGCTGTGACCCCAATATCACCTTTGCCATTCTGGCAACACTTTCCACCAGATAAACCTCTAACCTCAGAGGAAGCAGCAGATATCGAGCAGTACTGTCTATTTATGAGAACATGTGACACACTGCTTATTACCCACCAGTATAAGCTCCCTTGCCAGATGGGTAGACTGCAACTCAGAAGGCAGGGGTGACTCTCCCGGTGCCAGGGAGACTGAGGCTCTGACAGTTTCACTCCACCCCCTCCTCCTGGTCATCATGCTCCCCCAACCCAAGCTTCCTGAGCCCTCTGGACTGCTCATTTGCTCCCCATCCCTGCAGAGAAACCCAGGCACCATCCACCGTGGAAGGGCTGGGTCCTGTCCTCCTCACCCAGGTGATACCTCAGTGGGGGCTCCTATGTGGCCACTTGGCAGGAGCGTGGGGGTGATGGCAGCTGGGGGCCGTGCGCACACAGGACAGCGGGTGGGTCAGGGGCAGAGCGGTAGTTTGGGGGATGCAATCCAGCAGGGCTCTGACCTGCAGCACACGGTCAGGGGACTGCCTCAGCCAGCCCAGGCCCTGCGGGCCCCACACGACCACCTGGGCTGGTACCGTGTCGTGCCCCTCCTCACACAGCAGCACCCGCTGCAGGGGCTGCGGGGGCTGCCTGGGGCACGGCTCTTCCCCAAGCTCAGAAAAGGTTAGCTCCAGCAGAAAACGGCTCCTCGGGAATGGGAGGGATTCTAAACGCACCCCATCAATCCAGACGTGACTTTCTGATCAGAAAGAAGCGGTGGGATGGATTCCGACCGGTATTCAGAAACATGAGTGCAGAAAAAAAAAACGGGCCATCCCGGTACCCGCGGAATTTCCACTCAGGTCCCACTACTCATTAATACCAGATCCTTGCATTTCTACTGAGGTTACTTGGAGGCGAGGCAGCTCAGAAGGACCATCAGTCTGGGCCTCTGTGCTTTACGTTCCCAAGTCCCTTGCAGAGCTCGTCACTCACTTGGTGACCCGAGTCTCAGGTTCTTCCCCAGAGAAACGGGAATCGCAGTGGCGTCCACTCCTCGGGGCGTTAAGGGAACGGAGAGGAGACAATGGGACACCCCTCCCAGGTCAGACAGTCCTCCTTCCAGTCACCAGCTCACGTGACCAAACGACCGGACATGGGCTGAATTCCTCCCAGCTCAGGTTCCAGGCCAAGATTTTAAAAGTGGAAATAAAGCGTGAGGGTAGAGTCCCCAAGCCTGTCCGCACGCGGGGCACGGCAGCTTGCAGACAAAGCCCTTCTGTGTAAACCAGCCTCCCCGCCGCTCCGACGCCAGGCTCTGCGCTGTGCTTCTGAAGGACAGTCTCTCCTTATGTGAATGGCAACTGTCCACAGCTCACAAAGCAGGAACGTGAAGGTCCTTTTTATAAGATGACTAAAGCTACTTCCTACGCAGATGTTATCATTCCTACCGGGTGCGGCAGATCTTGGAATGTGGGCACGTCTGTTTCCTCCACAAACACAGCTCTGTGTGGAAAACGACACACAGCGAGAGACAACACCACTGGCGCGAGGAGCTGGGTGGTTTATTTGGTTTTCTTCCCTCTGCCAGAGGAGCTCTCACTGGGCCTGGGGAGCCAGGGGCACCGGGTGAGCCCGATGCTGGCCCCGGGGGCCCACGCCGCTCCCTGGTGTCCCGGGGGCTCTGTGGAGCAGCGGCACGTTGCCCTGGGCCTGGGACAGCAGCGCAGTGGGGACGGCCACCGACTCAGCAGCGGGGGGCCTGAAGGGCCAACCGGAGGCCCTTGGCCAGGGCTAGCGGTGTGGGGCTCTCGGCCGTGCAGCTCACACGCAGGCCCTGGGCGGTCAGCGCGCGGGCCGTGCTGGGGCCGATGGCGGCAAACTGCAGGGGGAGAGAGAGGGAGCTTCAGTGCACCTGCGGGGCTGGGAGGACGGTGGCGCAGGGCCTGGGGCCAGTCGGGTTGTTGGGACTCACGTGCGGCCACCCCTCTTGGGGCGAACCGAGCCCGACGCCTGCCAGCCTCACTACAGCCTCCCCCCAGCCTGTGGCTCAGGTGCCGGGCTCAGGTCCCCACCCCGGTGCCCGCCGTCTTGGCCGCCTCTCCACAAGCCTTAGCGGCCCACATTCTGCCCTGGGTTGGGGGGCCATGTGGAGCGGAGAGCAAAGTCTGAGAGGTGCTCCGGGTGTGGCAGGGGCCGGGCTGCACCCCCACCCACCCCAGGCAAACAGCAGCGAGATCAGGACCTGGAGCCAGGGCGTCAGGTGCCCATCCTAGCTCCGCAGGGGAGTGGCCCTAGCGAGTGAGCCGTCCTGCCCTGCTGCGCTGCCGTGAGGAGCACGCGAGGCCAGTGGGAGCCCTGGCTGGGGGCCCCGCACAGACGGACGCTTGGCGGGGGACCGCGGTCACTCCAGGTGTGAGGCTCCGGGGGCCTGAGCCTCGTCAGCAGGTGCCTCTCCCTGAACATCACGTGTGTGACGGTCACATGCAGAGCCTCGCTTGGGGCTGAATGTGGTTTTTCTGTTGTGGGGACCCCAGCCCTTGCTAGGTGTCCTCACAGGTCGCTTAGCCCCTCTGGCCCCATTTCCTCATCTGCAGAAGGGGTACGATTACCCTGTATGGCAGGGCTAGCATGGGGGGGGGGTAAATGAGAACTGTTGCTCCGGCAGGGAGAGCACGCACGTCACCCGCACCCCAACACGGCACGCACCCCTGCCCGGGAGTAGGGCTGCGAGGATCCTAGCCCTGACCTAGCACCCCCTCCGCCCTCCCTCCCTGGGCCAGGTGAGGTACAGGGAACAATCAGGACACTGTGGGGGGCATGTCAGAGCCACAGGACGGAGGCTGCTGTCCCCCCGCCCCCACGCCATCTCACGATGCAGCCATTCCTCGAGGAACTCCCTGAGGAAAAGATGGCGCCGGAGCCCTGCCTCACAGCAGACGTGGACGGAACTCAGAGCGGATCACAGGCCTAAACGTGACCTGAGGCTGTCAACTCGAAGAAACACGGCGGGGAGTGTCACGCCCTGGGATCCGGCAGTGGGAGTGTCACGCCCTGGGATCCGGCAGTGGGAGTCTCATGCCCTGGGATCAGGCAGTGGGAGTCTTCATGCCCTGGGATCAGGCAGTGGGAGTCTCACGCCCTGGGATCAGGCAGTGGTTTCTGAGGAACGCTGCTCACCACACAGCCAGCAAAGGGACAGACGAGGCAGTCTTTACCAAGATGGAAAAACTCATAGAAGTGAAAAGACAACTCATGGGGCGGGGAAAACCTCTGCACATCGCACATCCGCTGAGGAACTCGTATCCAGGAGCCAGGGGTCCGTGCAACCCAGCGGCACCAGCAACAAGATGGGGCGAGGACGTGAGCAGACACAGCCCCGAAGACACAGGCACGGCCAGCACGCGCACGGACGGCTGCCAGCGGCCGCGCTCATCAGGGAACCCAGGTCAGGACCACCCCTGGCTGCTGGGACAGCTGTGCTCACGAAGACAAGACCTGCAAGCAGTGGGAAGGATGTGGACAGACGAGAACGTCCCATGTGACTGGGGGGGGCGGGGGGCAAAGTGCACAGCCGCCTTGGAAGATGGTACTTCTTTACAATTACCAAAGTTAACCCTAAAGTGACCACACGGCCCAGCGATTCCCCTCCTTAGTTTGTGCCCAAGAGAAATAAAATGTGTCCACTTAAGGGCTGCAGGCGGGTGTCAGCATTGCCCCTGACAGCCCCGAAGTGGACCCCACGCCTGGGCCCGTCCACCGGGGAGCGGATGACGAAGGGGTGATGCAGCCACAGAACGGACTCTTCTGTGGCAATAGAAGAGGAAGTCCTGGCAGGCCACAGCTCGGGGGAGGCTTGAACCACCACACCAAGCAAAAGGCATCCCAAGACCCCAGCTAGCAAATCCAGAGGTGGAAACAGACTTGTGGTCCCCAGCCTGCCAGGCGCGTCACAGCGACGGAACTGGGGCCGCCCAGCACCACGGCTTCTCCCTCCTTCCAAAGAGGAAAGCGCTGGCTATGCGCCGGCCACTAACTTCCTGAGCACGTCGGGGTCTTATCTCAGTCCTTCCAACCCTGAGCGTTACACACCCTTCTCCTCTCCCGAATGACTCTGGCAAGTCATTTAAGCTCTCTG
>PITA01004673.1:25753-54562 GCA_004023965.1 Spilogale gracilis
GTGCTGACTCGGCAAGTGTGCTGTGAGGCGCCCCTCTAGTGAAAGCTAAGGGTGCTCACTCGGTGTGAGCAGTCCAGGGGTGGTGGCCTCCAGCGTCCCCTGGGTCCCGCGGGAGCCAGCTCAGGAACCCCCCCACTACAGGTCCCCTAGCCTTGTTGTTACTGGCAGACTCCTAGCAAATGCAGTCCCTCACAAGTGGGAATGTCTTTTGAATTAAAAGACATGAAAAGGGGGAATGGCTTTTAGAATAGATAATGCCAAGGTGTTCAGACGGGAAAACAGGGGAAGGACGCTGGGATGCATGCCAGGCTCTGAGCCAAGGACTGACCCGTATTCTCATCCAATCCTGAGACTCCTCTACCAGAGAAGCCCACAGACAGCAGCCCCCCTCGACCGCAGCTCCGTGTGCAGCCCCTGCCCCCATTCACGGTTTCCAGCTCGCCGCGGCCAACCTCAGTGCAGACCAGGGGGCCCTCCTCCTCACGCATGGTCCGCAGGCCAGAGCAGCCTCACGCTGCGCCACTTGCCGACGTCACTCCCCGTCCCTGTCTCCTCACGGAGGCATGTCACCACCTCACGTGCTCTCGAGGGGCAGGGTGCTGCAGCACAGTAGGTATCTTGAGGGAGTTCATCTCTGTTACCGCAGGACAGTGTTGTAACAGTTTATTATTAGCTGTGACCTCGTGCGGTGCCTAATTTAGAAATCAGTCCCGTCATCACAGGGATGTACATGTAAGACCAGCCACACTTTCTCAGCATTGGGTAGTAGCTGGGGGTTTCAGACCTCCTCCGCCTGCAGGCCTGAGACTGTATCCCTGCAAACAGGGGGTGACTATAGGTCTATAAAGGCCACAGAGGGATAATCACCTTTGTGTCACAAATGAGGAAACAGGCTCAGGGAGGTTAAGTAACTTGTCCAAGAGCACCAGCCAGGAAGTGGTGCTGCAGAATTCTCGAGCCCAGCCGTTCCAGGGCTACTCGCTGACATCAGGGTGTCTACTAGGTCCTCCATGCTTGGATTTTACACAGAAACTCTAGAATACTTAGTAAGAATTTTTAAATACCTGAAAAGACCAAAATCCCACTGACTACCTCACCTTAATTCGGTCGATGTTTTCACCGGATAACTCCTGAATGTGCTTGAGGCTGTGTGTGAGGCCAGAGGGACTGAAAAATGTGATGCTGGCTGGGACGCCCTGCAGGGAGAGCACAAGATCTGTGGGCACAGGCCAAGAAGAGCGAACGTTCCCCTGGTCCTTCCAGTCGGAGCCCGGGAGGCAGCCCCCAAGATTCCCAGCGGGAGGGTTCCTGGTGGACGTGGCCTTCTCTCTCCCTCGAGGCCAAAGCCCAGTTCGGGTGAGGCACCGTTTAGAGGACAGGGTGCCATCGGGGAGGCTGGGTGCTGCACCTCATCGCTCTGCCAGCCCGCAGGCCTGTCTGACCAGAGGTCAGGGCAACCGTGGACCCCCATGCCCAGCCAAGCAGAAGGTGCCACGAGCTCACATGGCCAAAGTGCCCTGACCAGTGACAGAGCAGTCCAGGCGCACTCACTGTCAGCTCTGCGTGCCTTCTTAGGAGACAGCATGGCCTTTTCTGTTTTGCTTTGTGCTAACGAGCGTCCAGAACCAGCTAAGCATTCAGAAGCCTGTCCCGGGAGACGGTGGGGAGGTGTCCCACTGAATACAGATGTGGAAAACCTTAAACAGGCACCACCCTCCTGCCTGGAGCCTCCAGAGGTCCCTGTGGCTTCCCAAATTCAACGCACACCCCTCAGTGGGCCCTGTGGGCCTTCCTAGTATGGGCCCCGCCTCCCCTCCCAGCCTCTGCCCCTGTGGCTCCCCCAGGGCCCTACACAGTGAGGTCAGTCACACCAGGACCCCTCGCTGCCCAGGCCCACTAAGTGTGGGGTGCAATCCATAGGGCGTTGTGCACATTATCTCCTTTCATCCTTCTTAAAACCTTAGAGAGAGGTCTGTTCCCATTTCACAGATAGAGAGATGGAGCCTTAGGAAGTCGTGTGACTGGGGATGGGGGAACCAGGCCCAAGGGTTTGGGCCTTTCGCCCCTAGGCCTCCACATCTCAGGTGCCTGCCCCCCAGAGCTCTCCCTACCAGTACCACCCACCTGCTCAGAATAGTAGCTGCTGAGGTTCACTTGGATTCCTGGGTGTGGGATCTTCTGATAGACAGTTATGCTTTCCATGGGGATCCCTGGATACAGTCAGAAACAGGAAACCGGCTTTATTCCACTGGGAACACCAGTCTCCCTCCTGAGACTTTCCTCTGTACGGCGACCTGTCCGGGGGTCCGTCCACACCAGCACCACCCATACTCTTGGTGACAGCCGTGACACTGTGCAGGCTCCTGGCTGGAGCCAAGCGGGCAGAGGAGCGCTGGGCTATGCTCAGGACAGCAGCCTGCACCCCACACCGAAGGTGACCATGAGGGGCATCCCGCCCTCCCCTGGGGGCTCTGCACAGCCAACCCTGAATGTGGACACGAAGGCTCCCGGCAGACCCAAGCAGGCGAACCAGGGGGCTGTGCCCACGAGCCAATGCACTGTCGTCACCTCTGTCCTTGAGCATCTTTGGCAGGATGTCTCCTTTGACGGTTCCACAGGGAAACAGAAGAGGCAATGCTGGTGACTCCCCTGCGGGTAAATAACCAGACTTCGTTAACGCTTTCAAGAAGGGGGTGTGTGTGCCCGGGGCACGGGGAGCAGCAGCTGTGAGTGGGAGAGAAGCAGCTGACCTTGCTGCAGGAAGATCACCCGGGACTGGGCCATGGTGCTGGGAAAATGGGCATCCCCACAAGCCAGGGCCGCTGTCCCCCTGGCTCCTCGAGCCCCTCTGGTCCTGACGAGGTGCCTGGGCAGCCGGCACAAGCTAGCACGCAGCTGCGCACCTGGCTGGAGTCAGAAGGCACTGCAGCAGCCACCTGCCATGTCGGGGGGAGCCCCGGAGGCCGCGGGAGTTGCTGGAGCCAGGGCTCAGGCTCACGAGGTGGCGGGGAAACGGCAGCCTTAAGTGGCCCTGCGGCCACCCCGGACAGAGACGAGCTGTGTGCCTGCTGTCCTCTCCGGACGGCGGCCACCCGGCTAAGTGCCCACGGGGCAGAGGGGTGGCTGTGGAGGGGCCTGGCCTGCTGAGAAGGGCCCTGCCTCCCACCCCGCTCCCCATCCCCACTCTAGGAAGATCTAAGGGTGCGTTTGGCTCCAGGCTCTCTGCAGATCGAAGCCGGCATGTAGTCTGAACACTGACCTGAGACACTACCATCCAACAAAACCGACGGGCGAATCCTCCCGGAATGTGAACATCTGATAGAACTAACCATTCCCCCGCCAACGTCCATCCGTCTGTTGGAAGAGGTCTTAGTGGCTGTTGCGCACTCCCCCTGGCATTATTCTGTACGCAGCCCATCTCCCCCAACACCTCTATGGGGACTGCAGTCAGAGCAAGAAACACAAGCACTTCCTGTCCAGCACCATCGCCCCGAAGGCCCAGCCCAACCACAGGACAACTTCCTTTTTCCAGGTTATTCAATGACTGTGTACTGGTGAGTGTGTTCTTGGTTTTAGCTGCTCTGTAACTATCAGCAAGGACATAAGAGAACACAAGGAATCGGGAAAAACTCAAACGCAAACACTACATGCGCACTGATTTCTCCGGTGGGAGGAAGTGTCTCATGTACTGTAGATGCCACCCTTGGAGACATACTTTCAAAGCCACGTTCAGGTTCACCTCTCTTACCCAGAGCCCAGGCGTCCCTCCAAGGTCTGTGCATCCATCCGTGTGCATTAGGTGTTGGGGCTGCAGGATTCTAGGGGCCAAAGCTGTCCCACAGACCCTCCCAGCCACCCGCACTGGGCAGTTTCGAGACTCTGGCAGGAAAACCAAGGGCCTGCCTTTCCAGCAAGCCCAGCCCTAGAGCTATGTGAGGGGCCTTTGGAAGATTCCAGCATCTGTTCTTCAAAGCATCCCTTCAGAAGGTCTAACCCAGCTAGCTGGCCACTCACTCGGGAGATGGGAGCTTAGCATGTGTGTCCTGGTGCAGGACAGAGGACCGTCACTTCTCGCCCTACCACCAGGGCCTGGAGAGCCAGGCCATGCATGCAGGCCCAGTCAGCCCAGCTGACTTCAGGGAAACCTGTTGACTCAGCAAAGGAGGAAAACCTGAAAATGCCCCGGTAGAATCCTCTTCTGCCAAGCAGAGTTCTACCACAACTATCCTTCCTGCGACCTAACCCCCTTCAAGAAGTCAGTGGCAAAGAACCTATTCTTTTTTTTGGGGGGGGGGTAAGTTTACTGCCTGCAGATTTTTAACTCAAATAGGCCAGTGCTGATGAGGCTGATGCTGCAGAGGTGTGAGAGTTTTCCCGGAACAACAGGGGAGACGGGGGCCTGGCAGGAGCCTCACCCGACAGAGGAGACAGAATGGTGACTCACGGGGCTCAGAGGCTGCCCATTGCTTTGACAGGGCTGTGGGGGCTGAGGCCAGCAAGGGTGCTGAAAATCCCAGGAGAGGGTTGTGCCGAGGGGCTGGGGACTCCGTAAGTAGTCAGTGTAGAAATTAAGGTAACAAGGGTGATTTCTTTTTAAAAAATGCCATTTCACTGAAGGACATGTGTGTGGCTGGAAAGCTCCAACCACTGCCAGGTCGGCACCGATTTTGGCCTCCCGGGCGGGGCTGGGAGGCGTGGCCATGCGGAGAGTCTCACGGTAGAGAATCCGGACAACCGAGCTGATGGCGAGGGAAAGCAGGGCAGAGCTACAGAAGCAGGGACATTTCAAGACTCCGGATGCCCCTGACTCAGGTGGACCCCTTCTCTTGTAGAATGCTGTAATACCCCCTTTTACCATTTATTTGGGGCTTTCTTTTCCATTAGAGCAGACCTGGAAGGGGAGACTTTTCTATCAGAACAGTGAGCTATCAGATTAAATGAGTTACTAGCTGTAAGTGCCCGCAGTGGAACCTGTCACACAGTAAAAAGTGTTAAGTGAAAGAAATAAGCAGGAACTACGAACTGGCCTGCGGACTGCAAACACTGGGAGTAGATTTTTAGCTTTTAAAGTCCAGTTTAAGAGCTTGCTGGGGGAGAAAATCATTAATGCGCTGGTGAAACCAAGGTGAAAGTCCTTATTAGCAGCCAAGTCCGTATTTGGATATTCTAATTGCGAACTAAAGATTTATTAGGACACACGGGTGTGCTGGTAATACATGAGAAGAAGTAACAAAGGCTTTGCAAAGAATGCAGCCCCATCTCCGCCGAGATAAGGCAGAGGGCGTTCCTATCTCCCCTCTGAGCCCTGCGCCAGTTAGTTGAAACACCAGTGTGATATCTTGGAAGTGACACGGATCCTTCCTGTCCCGTGTGTGCACGGCCAGGAGCACCAGCCTGATGCCTCTGGACCTGAGAGTGAGGAAGGACGCCATTTCCTCACATCTCTTTCCAGAACTCGTGCATCAACGGTGAGCACAGCCAGGGCATCTGCCCTGGACAAGGCTGCAGCCACCTGTCCCATTAAGGAGCTAAAGGTCATCCTGCGTGTGGAACCAGTCATCCGTCCTCGTGAACCAAGGCACTTAATACCCCGGGGAATGCCGAGCTCTACCATTTACATTGATTTCTACATTAAAACAGAAGGGCTTTGTTATTGTTTGATGGTGACCATTATCCCCTAAGAAACATAAGAAATAAAAAGAGTCTGGTGTTGGATCATTCTGGAACATAAGCATTCGACACCATGAACTGCTGGGGGAAAACCCAATCCTATGACTTTCCTCTCACCCCAGAAGAGCTGAGGCTCAGTGGTCCTCACAACAGTCCCTTAGGCCTGAGGACCCTGAGGCGCCCGGGACCGTGCTCACCGCTAGACCCCCGGCATAACCGCCCTGGGCTTCTCAGCAGCTTCCGACGCCTGCTGCAGGGTAGCACGCCCCTGGCAGGCCCATGCTGATGCTCAGGAAAATGCCGCCCAGCTTGGCCAGGCCTGTTGGCATGGACCAAGCCCTTTCTTGCCTCGGCCCCACACGACTTCCTGTCCCACCAGACAGTTGAACAGTGCTCAGCAAGCACCGTGCGGGAGCACCTGTGTGCGAGGCTACAAGGCAGGAGTGGGGTGAGCGACAAGACGAGGCACAAGGAGCATGTGTGTGGTGCAGGTGGCCAAAGGAGGGCCAAGGCCTCCAGGACAGTGGATGTGGAAGGAACACAGCGTGCGGCGTCCCTGCCATAGAGGAGCCTACATGAAGGACAGGGCCTCTGTCGGCAGCACGGACGGGAGGGATGAGCAGAGAGCGCTTTGCGGGAGGTGGGCGCCGCGGATGGCCGGCCACAGTGCCATGGAGCTGGCCACTAGGGTCGTGGGCCGGGCGACTGTCCTACTCAAGAGCACCCGAGGCCCTGCGGTTCACGTGGACTGGGGGACACAGAGCCGGGCAGGACGTCCAGCAGGCTGCTCTGGGATAGGAACACAGTGCTGGGTACTCGGTCCTCCACTCCAGCCCAGGCCAGCACCAGCCTCAGCCAGGATGGGGCCCAGGGGTCACCGGATTAGGGCTTACTCCTTCATCCCTGGGGCTTTTGGAGGGTCTCCGAAACAAACTCCCTTCGTAAGAAGAGCATTTTTCAAAACCTAGAGACATCAGCACACTAAAGCAAAGAGCTGCGCTGGGACACAGCGGCAGATGTGACCGGAAAGGCAGCGAGCACCTTCCCTCCAGCTGCCTCCGCCCTGGCCCTGGACAGTCTGCGGGGCACAGAAGCAGCAGTGGGAAGCCACGTCTGTTGAGTGTTGCTGGGATGGGATGGGGGCCATCTGGAGCCCGGATGGCACCATGCACATGTTGTTTCTGAGTATCTAATGCATGGTTGTGTAGAGCCCGTGATGGGGGGCTGATCGTTCAACTCACTTTTACCGATGGGCAGGGGATGACAGCACACAAGAGCGAGTGTGTGCAGCCGGGTTAGCGGCAGGGGAGAGAGGATGGGAGAGACAAGTGAGGAGGACCCCCCGCTGGAAGCCCTCTGGGCCTCCCACCCCTCTCGCTCTGAGAGCTCCTCCAAATCTCTGCTTCCATCAAGGCTGAGCCCCCACTGAAAGTCAAAGCCTCTACAACTAGGGTCTTCTCAGGTCCACACGCTGTCCAGAGACACGCTCCCAGGGGTGGGCCAGCGCTGAGAGACGGCGCTCCGAAAAGGACGCAGCCCCCGAGAGGAGCAGAGGGACAGACTCAGGGGAGGTGCCCAGCTGCAAGAGCCCACCTCTGCTCCCATGAGAATCACTGCACATGGTCTCCTGGGATGTGGCTTTGAACATGCTGAACACGACATACAGGAAAAGGAGTCCCGTGAGCGGCCTGCACACTGCGTGCCCACCAGCGTCACCACGGAGAACGCGCCCAGGGAATGTGCCTCTCCCAGGGGTCGGGGCTGAGGCCAAAAACCAAAAAGTAAATGGGCTTCATTTGGGGTGACCTTTTTCTACTTACGGGAACAAATATATTCTGCAAGCTTTTCTGCATTTCCGCAGTTTGCTCCTTCTGTATCCAGGCCAATTTTATTCACTGGAAAACAATAAAAGAAATATGTTTTCATGTGGCTATTAAAGACCTCCGTCACTGGGTTGGTTTGCTAACAGGCCAACAAAGGACCAAGACTCCCGCAGGCTGGTCCAGGAGGGTGGCAGGCACTGGGTCCAGTGTGAAGGTGCTGGGCCCTGGGCCCACCCTTCCTCCATGGCTTCGGGTCACGTGCCGATTTCTCTGAGCCCCAGTGAGCCCATCTACACGAGGGGAAGACACCAGCCACAGGGGACTGCTTTAAGGGTTGTACAAGGTGATGAGAGCAGACTGCTGGCCATCTGGGGGAGCTGAAGAAGGCAGTTTTCTTACCAGCCGGTAAGGAGGTGGTGAGCATTTAGGATTTACTACTTCTCATAGGGCAGGGGAGGGCCCTGGTTTTGTGGGGCCGATGAGGCCAGCCCCCATCCAGAAGGGTGATGTGGGCTGACGTGGCCAGACTGAAACGGAAGGGAGGGCAGGACGGGTGCCGTGGGAACCTCCAACAGAGACCCCCAGCGCCGCAAGTGCGGGTCGTCTGGGCTGAGGGGCAGACCAGCTTCTCTGAGTGACCCATCAAGGAGTGGGGCGGGAGCAGGAACCCCAGGCCCCTGTGCACTCTCCGCACGGGCAAGCCTGGCCATTCTGCAGAGGCTGCTGAGGAAGGGCGGGCCGTGGCACCTCCCTGAGGAGGAGGAGCTGTGGGTACCCTGTTAGGGTTCACGGGAGACCTGGGGCTAATAACAACTGCAGCTTTCATGTAAACACCGTCAGCTTTCATCACAGGTCATTTCAAGGGTCTTGGGCCCAAGAGACAAAAGTCACATGCAGCCGTAAGCTTTGCTCTGGAACAAAGCCCTTACCTGTGCTGCAGGGCCAGCTGCGGCCGGCCGCCCCTCCTCTGACTGAACCGGGCCGGTCTCACCAAAACCCTGAAGACCTCCCAGGAACAGAACTGGGGCCGAAGTACGGCAGTGATGTCGGTATTTACCGGCGGCGTTCGGACGCACGGTTCCTGCGGTAACTGGACTCTCCCGGCCTCTGTGTTCCCGGTGAGCCCTGGTGCGTTATTTATCCTCGCACGACCTGGAGACCAGGGCTCCGGAGAGCTGGGAGGGCCTGTCATCTCCGTCTGCGAGGACCACCCGCGGCCCACAGAGGCTCTCAGTAGAGATCAGGGGGATGGATGTTTGCTGGAAGGTCTCTAGCCCTATGGCAGCAAGGCCGGCTCTGCTCTAAGTGGGGGCAAGCGTTTCAGCCAGCCCTGGGGCCCAGGCAAGCCCGCCTTCGGGGCGTCCCCAGGCCACAGTGACAGGGGCGCTTCAGGCAACTTACACCTGTGAAGCAAACCAGTATGACCCAGACAAACCTGCCATCATGCCCTTTACACTTAAGAGGTTAAGGCAAGGACTATCATAGTGGACCCAGTCAGAGGGCTCCTGTAAATCTCGGGGTGAGCCCCCCTGCTGGTGGAAGCCTATGCTCCAGGGTACCATGTGGTTATATCAAGGTGAGATAAAATTCGTAGTGCAGGGCGCCTGGGAAACTGTCAGTTAAGTGTCAGCTCAGTCATGATCCCAGAGTCCTGGGATGGAGCCCTGGGTTAGGCTCCTTGCTCAGGAGCTTCTCTCTCTGCCTGCTGCTCCCCCTGCTTATGTGTTCGCTTGCTCTCTCACAAATAAAATCTTAAAAAGAAATGCTTGGTGCAAAAGCAAGTCAGTAAGAATCAACAAATGGGACGTGAAGACATATTAAGGTTATAGATAGAAATGATCTCAGTATTCTCCCAGAATGGGAAGATGAAGCAATGAAAAATACTAAAAAAACCAGATATGGTTTATGGGGTGCCTGAGTGGCTCTTGGGTGGGGATCCAACTCTTGGTTTTGGCTCCTGGGTCCTGGGTGAAACCCTGTGTTGGCCTCCACGCTCGGCGGAGTCGGCTTGAGGATTCTCTCCCTCTGCTCCTCCATCCACTCCCTCTCTCTCGGGCTCTTCAAAATAAATAAATCTTAATGGACTTTGACATGAAGACCGCTTGCTTGGGCCTGGTTTCCATTTCCACTATGAAAAACATTTCTATCTTCTCTTTGCTTCAACTGTTCCATTCTCCTGATCTGATGTGCAGCTTCTGGGTGCCAGGGCAGCTCTCGGGCCAGAGGGTTCCTGCAAGACGACCCCCCGTGATCTCGGTGCTTATTTATTTGACAAAGAGAGAGATCACAAGTAGGCAGAGAGGCAGGCAGAGACAGAGGGGAAAGCAGGCTCCCTGCTGAGCAGAGAGCCCCATGCAGGCCTCTATCCCAGGACCCTGAGATCATGACCTGAGCCGAAGGCAGAGGCTTAACCCACTAAGCCACCCGGGCGCCCACAGATTTTATTTTTAAGTGATCTCTATGGCCAAAGTAGGGCTTGAAATCACAACCCTGAGATGAAGAGTTGCGTGCTGTACTGACTGAGCCAGCCAGGCACCAATGTAATAGAACTTCTGAATTCATACTGAACAAGTATTTCTGAAAATATATGCCCAATTTTTATTGTCATTTAGCAATATTTGGATATATTTGTTTCAGTCTACCTTTATCAGGACAAGCAGGAAAGGGAGAGGGAGAGAAATCCTCAAGCAGACCCCCTGCTGAGTGCGGTACCCCATGGGGAACCTGATCCCAGGACCCTGAGATCATGACCTGAGCCAAAATCAAGAGTCAGATGCTTAACTGACTGAGCCATCCAGGAGCCCCTAAAATTGCCTTTTGTTATTCCTAATGGCTCTCTTTCCATTACATCTGAGTTTATGTTAATGAGATGGTGGTTGGCAAGCCCCAAGGATGGGGGCTGGTGGCCAGGGGAACCAATCCTGTGATTAGAGAGGGTAGTCTCTTGTCTTCCCACCTCCAAGGAGAAGAGTGGGGCTGGACGTTGAGTTAATCACCAATGACCAGTGATTTAATCAATCATGCCTATGTAATGAAGCCTTCATGAAAACCCAAACGGTGCCACGGAGAGGTGCTGGAAGGCTGGTGCACCGCGAGGGGGGTGTGGAGGTGCTGCACCCCTCCCCGCCTCCCACTTGGCTCTAGGTGTCTCTTCCATCTGGCTGTTCATTTGTATCCTCCGAAATATCCTTTGTAATAAATAGGCACCAGTTAGTAAACCATGTGCCGATTCTGTGAGCAAATGATCCAACCCAGCTCACATGTGTTAACCAGAGTACCGAAGTGTGACTATGGTAATAGCAGAGCCCACAGGAGAAAAGAAAACCAGTTTTTCATTCCCCAATGACTTAACCTTGTTTTTCTTTTAAACACTATAGCTTAAAATGTGATTTTTTTTGCTTATTAAATTTACAAATAGTCAAATCTTCTGGTAAGGGTACAGTGAAAGCTCTCACTCTCTCTAAAATAAACAAATAAATCTTTTTAAAAAAGAGGCAACTTTATCTTGCTTATCACTTAGCAAATACTGAGGCCTCTAGGAGCTGCGTCCTGAGGACAGGGACAACCACAAACACGTATTTCACATTTATTTTCGGTGTTTTATCTTTACCTTGACTGCTTACCTAGAGAAGCAGTAGCATTTCCGACCACGTACACTGACTTAGCATTCCATTCTTCTCTCAGAGAACGTTTCCAGACTGTAAAACACGGAGTCAGACGTGAGCAGCACACACCGCCGTGGCTGTCTGGACTGTTGCCCAAAGCCCCCTCTTCATCCCGAGACACTTGTGAACATGGCAAACTATTACTAACCACATATAAAGAACAGCTTTATTCTGTTCACATTCGGCAAATTTTTAAAACTCACTTCATAAATGTTTCTGTATGCCTTGCTTAGGATATTTACTCTTTTCCACAGTGGGTACTAGAAGCACTTTTAGTATGTACCAGAAAACGAATGTATCTTGAAGAATGAATTTGCAGGGTAATATTAGAGTTTAAAAATGTAGACATTTATCTATTTAAAAAAATTCTGGGGCTCCTGGGTGGCTCAGTCGGTTAAGCGTCTGCCTTTGGCTCAGATCATGATCCCAGGGTCCTGGGATCAAACCCTGCATCGGGCTCCCTGCTCAGTGGAGAGCCTGCTTCTCCCTCTCCCTCTGCCTGCCACTCTGCCTAGTTGTGCTCTCTCTATCTCTCTGTCAAATAATTAAATAAAATCTTAAAAAAAGACAATTTTTTAAAAAAGTAATCTCTACACCTAACATGGGGTTCCAACTCATGACCCCAAGATCAAGAGTTGCATGCTTGGGGGTACCTGGGTGGCTCAGTGGGTTAAGCATCCACTCTTGGTTTTGGCTCGGGTCATGATCTTGGGGTTGTGGGGTCGAGCCCTGTGTGGAGCTCCATGGGGAGTCTGCTTGAGATTCTCTCCCTCTCCCTGTGTCCCCCCAAAACAAATAAATAAGATCTTAAAAAAGAAAAAAAGAGTCACACTCTCTTCCAACTGTGCCAGCTAGGTGCCTCTAAAAATGTAGACTTTTTTTTTTAATGTAGATTTTTAAAGAAGTTGTCACTGGTCATTAAAAAGGGCAACTTAGTGTCTAGTGAAGCAATACAACTAGTGTTATTTGTAGTTTCATTTTATTTTTATTTTATATATCTGAGAGAAGTCAAGAAACTATAATCTTGATGTATACATTAAGTCAAAGTAAAGATCATTAACTTTCAGGTTCATGAGCAAACACAATTTAATAGAGAACATTACCATTTTAGGGCAAAAACAAACACCTTTAACTGTGAATTAAAGAAAATCAAGAGAAAAATGGGTTGGATAAATACATGATAAGGCCACTGGGTGTTCAATACGTTTTGAGAAGACAAGGAAACATGAGTTTTCCCTTCCCAATATCCTATTAGGAGCATAACTTGCCCTTACATTTAAGTGTCATCCTATCCTTTACACCCCCATGGGAGATTTCCTTTTACTTAATTACTTAATTTATTTAAAGATTTTTTTTTTTAAGTAATCTCTACACCTGATGTAATGACCACAGTATGCATGATCTGGCCAGCAGTCCAGGAATAAATGAGACAATGAACATAAAATATTTAACAGAGCCTGGTATATGTTAGGCACTCCATAAACGTTAGCTACGAGGTTATTTCATCAAAAGACTAAGGTGATTGTTCTGTCTGAAGCCTGGGCACTGTTCTTGTGTTTTGATTGGGAGGGAGGGAGGAGGTGGGAAGAAGGGTCTAAGAGATGATCATGTCATTGAGTGCCTGGCATGGTACCGGCCATTTTTTCAATGTGGTTGGATTTTCTCATCATCCCTTTGAGAAAGGAGACTGCCACCAATATCTTCAGAGAGAGAGATGACCACCCAGCAGATGAACCACTCAGGATCTGGGGACTTTGGGGGCCTCCCTGTCTCCTGTTCCTCAAGGCAGTATCTGTAATGTGGCCCCACCAGGCCCCCGCTCCTGGTACAGAGCCACGAGGCTACCTGTCTGTCTGGGTGGGACATTCAGAGTCAACATATAAGGAGAGAGGTCATTTTCTGCTACCTCTGAAAGTTACACAAACACGAAGTAACTTGGTACGCAAATACTTTTTTGAGCTAAAAGTCACTGAGATGTTTCAAACCTGAAAAATCTATTTCTGGAATCCAGTCTCCCTGGTTGGAAGAATCAATAAAGAAAGTCCAGTAGAATTCCCAAGAGTCCCCCTCACCTTCTGTTTTATTGTCTTTCTCCAAACACAGCTCCACTGCTTCCACTGCTCTGGGGCTGGTAAAAATGAGGCCCCCATAGCCTTCAGGATGAGACAGCTGTGCACCAAACAGCAACAAAGACATTTTACATGACGGCCAAGTTCAACATTTCCCAGATTTCCAAATGCTTCACAAAACTAATTCCTTCCATCCATCCATGCATCCGTTTATCCATCCAGCCACTCTTCCCCTCGACACCGACTGGGAGCTTACTATATGCCTGGAACTATTCTAGGCCTTTTAGGATATGCAGGTGAATTCACTATTCATGGCATTTCCCTCAAGCAGCATGCAGTCAAGAGGAGAGCCAGCAAAGAGCACTGGAGGCTGGGAGTTGTAACATGAGCAGAGAGAGGCCATCTGACCCAGCCTGTGCTTGGGTGGAATGCCAGCAGGAAGGCAGATCAGACCTGCAGCTGTACTAAAGCCGGAACCTTCAAGGGGTGCCTGGGTGTTTCGGTGGGTTAAGCAGCCTGCTCTTGATTTTCCCTGAGGATCCCTGGGTCCTGGGATCGAGCCTGGTGTCGGGAGGGAGTCTGCTTGGAGACTGTCTCTCCATCTGCCTCCTACCCCCCCGCCTTGCATTCTCTCTCTCAGGAAATAAATACATTTTTTTAAAAAAAACCACTGGAATATTCAAGGGGCGATATCCATGTTGAAGCCTAGATTTTCAAAGATAATAATAGTGAGAACATCTACTGAACATTGCTCTTTTTACACATTGTGTCCCTAACTCTGTGCAGGTTTCCTGGGAGGTGGGTGGGGTTCCTGTCATCTCAACGATGAAGACTGGGGCTTGGAGAGGCTGAGAACTGGCTCACGGTGAGTGGCACGGCTAGGACTTGAGCAGGTGCCTCCTGCTCCGACTCACTGAGGCGTAGGGAGCTAGACAAGAGTCCAGAAAAGCCCTCAGGGGACATGCTGGCTGGCGGTGATGGGAGAGCCTCCTACGGACACTCTTGTATCTGTGTGGCCATGAGGTCCAAGCGGTGATCTCGAGTGATTCGCTCTCTGGTGCCTTTCAAGGCTGTTTCTGGAAGGGCACACTGGTCTGGGTCCTTCTCACCTCGTTCCCTCAGCACACAGCCCAGTGCAGAGGGACAGTGTCTGTCGGGTACACTACTGAACGAATCGTGCAATATTTGGCCCCAAACAAAGGAAAACACAGGCTTTCCATAAAGAGCAAGAGGGGTGAACCTGGCGCTAACAGAGGCATGGAGCCCGGGAGCAGGGCTGGGAACCCCTAGTCCATGAAACCAGCCTGGCTCTTCCCCAGTGTCTGGAATGAAGCTCCAGGGGATACGGCCAGGAGGCGCTCCCCTCCTGGGACAGGGTGCATGCTGGTGAGGGCTGCCTGAGCACTGAAGCTTTGATCTCAAACATCTGCAAGGCTTTACTAAGATCGTGTCCGGCAAGACGGACCCCTGTTACACTTGGCGGCAGACCTGACGCTGCGTGTGTGTGGGGAGTAATGGTCTTACTCGCTGGAGATCTCGGGGCAGTGGCCCAACCTGGAGCCTATCTCTAAAACGGCAAAGTGGGGTGCCTGGGTGGCTCAGTTGGTTGAGCGACTGCCTTCGGCTCAGGTTACGATCCTGGAGACCCGGGATGGAGTCCCACATCAGCCTTCCTGCTCGGCAGGAAGCCTGCTTCTCCCTCTCTCACTCCCCCTGCTTGTGTTCCCTCTCTGGCTGTGTTTCTGTCAAATAAACAAAATCTTTCAAACAAAACAAAACAGAACAAAAAAAAACGGCAAAGTAACACCCATGCAGTGTGTGGTAAACAGGAGGACAAACAGGCTGAGAGCCCCCCGCCCCCAGATCCTGCCTCCGGGTCGGGGTGGCTTTCTGGAGGAGCTGGGGACTGTCACAGTCTCATAGCCATGTGCACTGGAGCCAGGTGAGGCTGTGCTGCCCTTGTCTGAAGTGTGGTAGTAAAACGAGGGAGCAGTGAAGAAATCCTTCCGGCTCGGGTTGGCAAGGATTCTAGAGACTCAGAAATTATGGTAGTCAGATACCGACAGACCTTACCTTCTTGGAAAAACTGGGAAGAGACAAAAACTCAAATGATAAAACAGGGATCAGAGTGGCTTCGAGTCCATATAATCCTAATTCCTGCAAACATAAGAATACAGTTCTGGATTGGCCAGGGTTGTTGGGAAAATAAGGAAAGGGTCACAGTACCAACTTACTCTGTGTCAGCTCCTTAGAGGGTTCGCAGACCTCCCACCCGTCCCCACCTTAGCTGCCTTAGGAAGACAGTATCGTGCTGGGCAGGACCCCGAGCCTCAGGCACTTACCCTGATGTACGGATCTTGGCCACAGTCATCCTCCTTAGTTTCTTTTAGCAAGAGAACCTTCATTATCACCTGGCAGTCCTTACAGGGTACTGGGACAGAGCAGGAAGACAGATGGATCTTAATTAGATCTCTACAACTCTAAGCAATGTTAGATGGGACAGGAGCACAGGAAGGCCATCAACTGCTCGCTGAGGTGACCGACCTATCCCTCCACTACAATGACTTAGCGTTAATGGGCTTGTTCCTTCTCAAGCCCCTGTCACTGATAAGGCCGAGGGACAGCATGCTGGCACTTGATATCACTTGGAAAGGCAGATGAAAGCCATTAGGGAAAGCCAGTGTCCTGGCCACACATTTAAAGCTCCTGAAGAGGAGTGATAAAAATTTGGGGTTGTATCATTAACATATAGACAAATTATTTTAAGGAAATGAAGAATTACTTCCGTCTCAAGATAAATGTATTAAGTTGTTCATAAGCTCCTTAGGAAATAATTATATTGACCCTTCTACTTTTCAAATGATGTTTTATAAATGGTATCAAATTTGAGATCTTTCAATAGTTTTCTAACAATCTGGAAAATAATTTGTTGATATCCTTCAAAAGCCTCGTATACTTCATACTTTTTCTTTCTATAATTTCACTCCCAAGAGTAAACACTAAGGCAATATTCATAAAGGTGTGCAAAGACTAACATAAAGATGTTATGGATCCCCGTATTCTTTTTTATTTAAGGGTGGCATATGTGACATACAGCACTGTGTAAGTTTCAGCTGTCCACCTGATACATTTACATGCTACAATGTGACTACTACAGTAGCAGCTCAGCTAAAGCCTCGACCACCACGCCTCCTCATAATTGTTTCTCTTTTTGCAGTGAGAACAATTAAGATGAACTCTCCTAGGAACTTGGAAATTTGTAATAGAGTACTGTTGACTATAATCACTATGTTGTGCATTAGGTCTCCAAGACTGACTTCTCTTCTAGTTCCAAGACTGTATCCTGGTATTTATAGTGGGAAACAAAGTAAATGTCCAATAATGTGACCATGGGAGTTATATGAAATCATTAAAATATTAATAACTTTACATGGATTATTTAATCACAAAATGTGAAGTTAAAAAAGTAGGATGCATGAACAGTGTGATTTTATAAATTTTACATATGCAAATATGTGAAAAAATATGCATCAGAATACTACTAATTATTACTCCTGGGTGGAGAGTGATTATTTTCTTGTTCACCTCTTTCTATATTATCCATTTTTTTAATGGTCGACATTACATTCTTTTCTTTTAATCAAGGGGGGGAATCTAATATGACCACCCCAAAGGCCTGAAAATAAATGTTGCTAGAGGCCTGCAGAATAAACTGCCTGAAATATGATAACTATCCTGTAAGTAGCATTAGGCCCAGCAGCTAGTTACTTACTAAATCTTATACAGTGGTTGATAATAGTCAAACAGCATGCATTGTTTGGAGCAGAAATGTGTTAAGTCTGGGAGCCATTACTTGTGAGTTATATTACTGAATAGGTTTCTGGAACATTATAATATCTATGGGACGCCTTAGGAAAATCTGGCTCAAAATGAATTGCTTTGTATCTAAGCAACCAGCCCTGGGTAAACAAATAATAATCATGAAATCAAGTTCTAATTATTGCTGCTGTCGAGCTGTGAGCTAGAGAGACTGGGGATTTGGAGAAATGGGCAGTATTGTTCCTATCATTGAAGTTACTTGGAATGTGTCTCACGTAGAGATTAGGAACCGGTCTTTCTGAGATGGGCACATGCACATGTCACCCCGGTGACGCTCGAGTCCCCATTTATTCCCAAATGCTAATGTGGGTGGTGCTGTGAGGGTATTCTGGAGATAGGATAAAGTCTATCATCGGGTAGCTTTTTGCCAGGGAGATTATTCTAGATAATCTGGGGAGGCCTCCTCCAGTCAGTGGCTGTAAGAGCAGAACCAGGGCTTCACTGGGGAAGAAATTCCAGCTGTGAACACAGTTTCTGTGGCTGCCCAAGCCGGCCTGCCCTTCCTGGCAGCTTGCACTCAGTTTGCACTCGGGGTCTCAGACCTGCCTGGCCGCCCCTACAGTTCCGGCAGTGCCCTGCAGCAGGTCCTAACCCTGAGCCCCCACCAGCTCTGGTTCTTTGGTTGAAGAACCAGAGCTGGTTCTTCTGGGGCTCCAGGAATCTGTATGTCACTGAGAGGTAAAACACAGCATTTTCAGGCAACACATACATGTTTTCAGGACCACGACATAAGCCAGGGTTGTGGGGATTAGAAGGCGGAAGCATCATGCCTTTGGAAGCAGGTGGTCCCAGGCCACAGACCTTAGCCCCGCCACGGCTTGAGGCTCTGGGATGCATATCCCCAACATTTCAAAGGATACGTTATTGGTGTTTCCAAATTCCAAGAGCCAATCTCTCCTAAGTGTTTCTATACTGTTCTCAGGCACTGACGCCTGGAATCTGTCTCGGGGAGATTGGGTCTGCTTTGTGCACTGGGGGCGGAGCACAAGTTCAAGTCCTATCAAGTGTTAGGGGGTGTTGTGGGAGAGATGACTGGGTGCTGAGAGCTGGCTGCCGGTCCAGGGCCACCTCTCAGAGAAGGTGGCATCTTAGTTGAGATCGGAATGACAACAGCAGCAAGGAGAAACGTGCAAACATCAGGAAGGGGCTGGGCACATTCCCGAGACAGAAGGGCACGCATGGCTCCGGTGGGAAGGACAGGTAGGCTTGGACACCATGAATATGGGAATTCATGGACAGGTGTAAGCAGGACTGGCAGTTATGGTATTCATGCCTGAGAAAGGTCTCCAGTTCCTGCGGTGAGGACGGCCACCTGGCTGAGCAGGCAGTGGGGCCGTTAGGAAGGGGCTGCACCGGGGATTCGCGATGAAGACAGGGTTAACCGGACACAGTGGTGTGACTCGTGGTGAGACCATCTGTCCACCGCCTGACAGCTGGGACTAGGTGAAACTCTTTCTTCTTTGGATCCCACCTAAACTTTGGGTTCGCTCACTGTAATCTTATCAATGAGCTAACAAGTATTTGTATACCATTACTGTGTCCTCGGCACTGGGGATATAGGATTCCTGCCTCATATTTATGGGAGGGCAAAACAGACACTTTACAAATAAGTTAAAATGATGACAGAGTCAATGTGATGGGTGCTATGACAAGTCCAGATGCTCTGGAGGGATAACTAGCGAGTCTTACCCGGACCGGGGGTGTGTGGCAGAGGTTGCCGGTTGCCCCAAAATGCCCACCCTTACTTTCTCACTCATAGAAATGGAATCCCTTGTTAGTTACAGGGCACGTGGTTGCCCAAAATAAAAACAAGTGCCTGGATGTGGCCAGGGGACTAGCTTGTGGCCCACAGGACGTAAGTGGGAGTAATGTGCATACTTTGTGGGGCCCACCCTGAGAGGGAAGTGCCATGCACCTACTCTTTCCCCCCCGCCTCCTTGCTGGCTGGGATGTGGATGGGACTATCTGGACCTTTTCTTGGTCCATGAGAAGCAGCTATCTAAACCCCTGTGACTGGAGAAAGCCATTTGGACCAAAGTCAGGGATTCTAGGTACGGAAGTCATTTCTCACTCGTAAGGCAGCTGGCTGATGTCATCCACATCTGAGCCATGAGAAACACATGTACTTTGGCTGTCCCGTGAACCAGTCCTCCCCTGGTATTGCCTCTGCTAAGGGCAGTGTCCGTCACCTAGTCCCTGGGCCTTTGCTACAGACTCTGGCTCTGCAGAACCTTTTGGGACACACCATCCCCCACCCCCCACCCCCATCACCTGTAGACCTTTCTCTGAGCCTTTGGATTCTGCCCCTGGATGAATGTGCTAATAGTATAGTGAATGGTTCCTGTCAATTAGAGGGAATCATTCTCAAAACATTATCAACTTTAAATCTTCAATTACTAAGAAAATTAGTAATTTGTGAGCATGACTTTGTGCACGTATCAGGTGATTTCCTTCTCACTGAACTTGATGACATGGGGCTCTGACAGGGAGCAAAGAGTCACCAGCGGTGATTCCTCTTAATTTTGCATTAGAGGTGCTTTGAGCACTGGCAGAAAAGGAATAAGAGTGGTACTGGGATTTTTATTTGTCCAGCAGCACATCTCATGGAACCTCTTAATGGTTATTATTCGGAAGCCATCAATTTTATTACCTAAGACAACCACAGAGTAGAGCCCAAAAGAAACATTTTCTCTATTTGCAGTGGTAGACTGGTTTTGCTTTTAAGTGTTTGCATTATGAAACAAAGCCCTCTGTACCACAGTGATCCTTTTTAGTCCCATGCCGGTCTGTTTTCCCCAAACGCTGGAGTACGCAGCCTATGAGAAGCAGTGCGGTATGGGGTTAAGCACAGTCTCCAGAGCTAGACTGCCTGAGTGGGAACCCCACTCTGCCACTGACAAGTTCTGGGACTTTGGATGAGTTTTGTCCTCTGTAAGTCAGTTAGTTTCCTCACCCATAAAAGAGGACAAAACCCATAGGTTTAATGCAAGTAAACATCAGATCAGTCTCTGGTGTATAGTGAGTGCTCAGTAACATGTTAGCGGTTCTTCTTATGTCCTTTCAGTTAGTCAGCAACCTATAGCTGGATAGGGCAGAAGTTATTCCCACTTAATGGGAGAGAAAAGATGATTACATCATGCATGGTAAGGATGCTATCAGACCCCCTGACCCTCAGTCCTGTGCTGGTTCTGTGACACACTTCCCTCCTATTACCCCAAAGAGAAAAGGGAAAGCAGACATGAGAATCAGAGAGGAGAAATAAATTTCTAAACGAGAAGCTTCCCATTGCTGTTAAGATCTGATCCAAACTCCCCTAGTATAATCTGCAAAGGCCCGGTGCCTTCTGGCCCCATGTCTCCGCTCTCCCCTGTGCACTCCAGCCGCCCGACCTCTCTCCATCCCTCAGGCTTGCCCCCCTGGGAGCTTCTAGTGCTAACTCCTACTCAGCTTCCAGGGCTAGGGGTAAACATCACTTCCTCACAGACCGTTAGGATGTGGGTTTGGCAGCTCTAAGAGATCCAAGTGAACAATGGCTGAAATCGGGAGAGAACTTTTCTTCTCTCTGATGGAAAAGTCCCAGCTGGCTGGTGGCCCTGTCATACAAAGGGGATGTGCTCCTTCTGCCTTGTTCTTCCATCATCCCCTGGTAGGAGAGGAGCTCAGAGCTGGGCAGCAGACCACCAAGGCTGTTCAGGCCACGACAAAGACTATGCGCTTTATCCTGAGTGAGATGTGATACCACTAGGGGACTGGGCACAGGGCTGCTGTGCTCTGACTTATATTCCAATAAGGTCACTTGCAGGAAGAAGGAGAAAAGACTCAAAGTAGGAAGGAGGAAGAACTGGGAGGCTCTTAGAACAGACTAGGTGAGGGGCGCCTGTGTGGCTCAGTCAGTTAAGTATCAGACTCTTGATTTCGGCTTGGGTCATGATCTCAGCGTTGTGAGCTGGAGTCCCAGGTCGGGCTCTGTGCTGCGTATGGGGCCTGCTTCAGATCTTCTCTCTCCCTCTGCCCACCTCCACCCACTCTGACCACTCCTGTGCTCTCCTTAAAAAAAATAAATAAATAAAAATTTAGAAAGTCCAGGTGAGAGCTGGTACAGGTTTGGGCTGGGCTGGCCAAGTGGGGAGGGGTGTAGTTGGATGTATTGTGCAGGTGGAGCCAAGCCCGGCTTGGGCTACATGCAGGGGAGAGGAAACAGGAGTCAGGTTTAGAACCTAAACAGTGGGGAGAATGGGAGCAGTCGGAGATGGGGAACGGATGGGACAAAGAGTCACTTTCCAAAGATTCCCTCCCACCCATGTGCCCCAGCCCATTGGTGCACAGTGAACAGCTCCTCGGTGTGCCTCCAGGCTGGATCCCCTCAGCTCTTGGGGCGGCTGGTAGGGCCCGGGCCCCCTGAACCCCAGTGCACTCCCCTATGCCCGCCCTGGCCGGGGCTGGCTGCCTTTACCTGTCAACCGCACACCTCATCTACTTACCACCGTGTGCTGGATAATAAACACTAGCATTTACTTGGTATGCTGTAAATGTTTAAAAAGTTGGAGAGTACCAGCATTCAATGTCCAAATGAAGAAACTGGGTAGGCAATTCGGGCTCAGTGGGGAGTCAGGTCAGAAGGCGAAAGATGTGGGAATCATCAGTGTACAGAGAGCATTTGATGTCTGAGGACCTGGTGATGCCATGGTGAGAAAATGAGGCGGCCCAGGATAGAGCCCCACATCACCCACACTATGCCAGATCAAGTCCGGGGAGAGAGCAGGGGAGAGCCGAGCAAAGGAGAAGGAACACAGACTGAGTGAGTCTTAACCACGCCATCACAGCATCCCACAGACTGGGGGCTTCCACAGTAGACGTTTAATTCCTCTGTTCTGGGGCCTGGAAGTCCAAGGGCAGGGCGCCACCAGGGTTGGTTCCTGGTGAGAGCTCTCCTGCTGGTTCCAAACTCCTGTCTTGCTGGTGTGTGCTCGCATGGCGTCTCTGTGCAGAGAGACCTCTGGTGTCTTCTATGGCCCAGACCCAGAGGATTAGGGCTCCACCTAACGGGTAGAGTGGAAAGGCTTGACCTCGCAATGACTTCATTTAATCTTTGTGGCCTCTCTTTTCTCCTTTTACCTTTTTTTTTTTTTTGAGTAGGCGCCATGGCCAACATGAGTCTTGAACTCATGACCCGGAGATCAAAAGTCACATGCTCTGCCAACGGAGACAGCCAGGAGCCACTCTTCATTACCTCTTCAAAGGCTCTATATCCAAATAAAGTTACTTCAGGGATTAGGGCTTCGATATAAGCATTCGTGGAGGCGGGGGGGGGGGGGACGGACACAATTCAGTCCATAACAGGGAAAGTTACAGAGTAAAGCAGGGGTAGAGAGGCAGGTACAAGACATGAAGATAACTCAGTTTTGCTATGAAGAGGAGAAATGAAGCCATAACTGGCGAGGGAGGCAGTGGGGTCGAGAGAAGTTTCCAGGGGTACCTCCCCACCCCCACCCTCCCGGTACACATGTGGGAGGTACCAGAGTCAAGGGAGGCCTTGAGAGGTGAGTTCCAGATGATCGGCAAGTCAAAGAATGCCATGCTAATAATGCACTTGGGGAGCAACCAAGCAAGGTCCTTCGGCATGATTTGCTCCTTGAAGCTCCTGGTAAACCTTGTTCTGCCTCGTCCACCTTGCAGAAACTCCCACATTTTAGCATCAAGAACTAAGAAAGCACCAGCTGGTTTTCCAGGCCCAAAAAGTTGGCTCTCACTTAGGTACGTGAGGGTTTCTGCAATCCTGCTCTCATTTACTCGAGAAACACCGAGTCTCTTCCGTGTGATGCTGGGTACTGGGGGTGGGCGAGGGACGGACAGCATTGAGCACCCACTCTTAAGATGCTCCAGGGCTCGTTGGGGGGAGATCGACAACCACAGAGCTGTAAACGAAGTGTTGAGAGACGCGGAGAGACAAAGTACTGTTACTGCAAACTGCCACCACTCAGAAGAAAGGCTTTAAAGTCTGCACCTGGGCCCGGGGCTCCTCGGATTCAGAATTCATGTGCTACTGTGGGAGATGATTTCGGGTGATACAGCTACTATGTACATGAGGTCTGGCAAGATTAGTAAATGAGTTCAGCAGCTGATTTAGGCCAAACAGGTGGGAAGATGAGTAAAGCCAGCTGAGACGCTTTTGTTAACTAGAACGCAGAGTATTCCAGGGATTGGGGCAATGAGAAGGCAACCCCTTTTCAGCAATGTGGCTTTGTCCAGTGTTCATCTCCATCCAGAACTCCTTTAGTTGTTCCCATCAAGAAGTTCAAGTACCAGTCATCCTGTTGCTTGCTGTGTAGAGCAGGCAGTGAAATGGCAGATCCCTACACTTGGCCTGTTACGGACTGAATCCAAACTACGTGTTGAAGTCCTAACCCCCAGTCCCTCAGAATGTGACCTTATTTGGAAATAGGGTCTTTGCAGGTGTAGTCAGGTTAAATGAGGTCATTACGGTGGGCCCAAATCTGTTATGACGGGTGTCCTTAAAAAAAGGGGAAATATGGACTCAAAGACACAAACTCAGGGAAAACATGAGAAGAAGGCAGCAGAGGTCTGGATGATGTGTTAACAACAAGCCCCCAGGAGCTGGGGGAGAGGCACAGAATGGATTTCCCCTCACAGTCCTCAGGAGGACCCAACCATTCTGACATCTTGATCTTAGAATTCTAGCCTGTGAGATAATACATGTCTGCTGTTTACAACACCCCATTTGTGGTACTCTGGGGAATTAATACAGCCTCATTCAAGCAGAAACCCAAGCATGGTGTAGATTGGTCTATCCCCGCATTTCTCCGGGACCATGTTGAAAGCTCCCTGCTTGCAGAAACTCCTGTTCCCTGCCTTGCAGCAAGAATGGGAGGAAACCAGGTCTGGGATCATGACCTGAGCCAAAAGTAGACACTTAACCGACTGAGCCACCCAGGGGTCCCCAAAGCTGCCCTTTTAGTGAGCACTTACTCTGTTCTACTTTGGGGCTAAGCATTTTATGTTGCAGGATCTCAACCCTCACTTAAACCAGCAACAGTAGGTATTATTATCCTTATTTCACAGAAGTGGAAACCAAAACTCCGAAGGGTTGAGCAATGTGCCCAAAGTCACACAGCATACTGAGTTGGCAGGGTAGGATTTAATCCCGGTCTGAAGCCCATGCCCATTTCCTAAGCACTCCCACCACTTCTCAGCTCCTGTAAGATACTCTATGCTACTTCACACTCTGACCATTCACTCAACACTGGGAGCTAATCTGAGGACACAAAGTACGGTTTTTCCCTGATCTCTTCAAAGCAGAAAATTTGTATGCTCCCTGGAAAATATGCAAACTACAAAAAAGGACAGTCCTTCCAAAAGCAGCAAACACAGAAAGAATTATCATATGATCCAAGAGTTCTACCTCTGAGTATACACACCCCAAAACTTAAAAGCAGAGACTTAAACAGGTACTTGTCCAGCCAAGTTCACAGCAGTGTAGAGGCAACCCAGGTGTTCATCAATGGGCGAGTGGACAGACAAAGTGTGACATGTATGTACAACGGAATACCATTCAGCCTGAAAAGGTAAATTCTGACACATGCTATCACATGGATGAACCTTGAGGAGTTTATGCTAAGTGAAATAAGTGCAGAACAAATACTATAGGTTCCCCTAGAGGAGTCAGATTCAGAGTTGGAGAACTAAGAATCCTGGTTTCCAGGCACTGGGTGAGGCGGAAATGGGGAGTCATTGTTTGATAGAGTTTTAGTTAAGCAAGATGAAGGTCTGGGGTGGATGGTGGTGGTTGCTTGCACAAGAAAGTGAATATATACTTGGTGCCACAAAACTGTATACTTCAAAATGATTAACATGGTAAACTTTGTTATGTTTTACTACAAGAATGTATAAAGAAATGGAAAAGATTATCCATGATGTCTGAGTGCAACTCTGTTGATAGGTTGGCCCAGTGCCTGAGTCTTTTTCTAATTTTAGCCTTGTGATACTTCTTTTTTTTTAACAGCTTCCTGTCTTGTACATTACACGGAAATGTTTTTACTTAGTTGTGGGACCGAAAAGGGGCATTTTAAACTACCACATCGGATGTGAATCCCTTATATGCAAGTCTGTCAATATCCAGGCTGTGGCCTGGTAGTGGAGACTCTAAGGAAGGTCGGAACCCACAGAACACAATCATGGAAGCTCCAGGGGGCCTTAGCTTATTACCCTGACAACATTTCCTGCTGCTGAAGGATCACCGAGCTTATCAGGCTTCTGCTTAAACCTCTGGGCAGCAGCCACCTCATTACAGGGGGCAGCTCCTTCCATTTTAGAATTAGAGGCATCCAACTCACTTTTCTCATTTTACAGAGGAAAAAACGTTAAACCGTAGACGTTCTCAGATAGCTGATGTCTTCTTTAATTAAGGACTTTCTTTCCAAATAGTCTTTACAATGAACAGCTACATACTGATAGCCCGTGGGATAAACCTGACTGGGGACTGAATTTTATTTGGCACATCTGTTAAAAATCAGGATCTATTTTTGTGGAACTCCAGGTTCTCTTGAAGTGTAAAGCCCCGACCGCACTGGGCCACAACCGGCTGCAACAGCAGAGTATACACTGTGTAGGTGACCACAGTCCCCTCCACTCCATTCTCTCAAAGAAGGCTCTGCTCTGTAGTTCAGATTTCACTAACGGATCTGAAGCATTTAAGGTTAATCCCTATCTTAAGGAAACTTTAAGGTCAACAAATGCTCTTAAAGAGCGTGGATTGGGAGCAGGGCTTCGAATGAGATTCAATCAGCCGCCGACGGTGCTGGGGGACCTGAGCCCGGGCCTGCAGACACCTGCGCGAGCCCGTCGACCTTCCTTCCAGGGCTGATCGCTGCCCCGGGGCCACAGCCCCGCCCGCACCAGCAGCGGCCTCGGGGTTCAGCTCCCCACTCGTCACGCTCCGGCTAGCGCCGCAGGCAGGCCTTGCGCGTCCGCGGGCCTCGGCGTCCCGGTCGGCACCATGGGCGGCGACACCTACCTCGCCGGGCTGCGGAGGCCCGAAAGGCTAGGCAGTGGGCCAGCGCACAGCACTCGGACGGCGCCCTGTCGGGGGCAGTATCCCGCGGAGCGGAGGAGCCTGCCGTGCAGCCACCCGAGAGAAGGACCGGGTGGGCGGTCCCATCACCACGTGGCCTCTGCTGCCTTGGAGACAACCCCAGCGCAGCCACCCGGCCTCTTACCGGAGCCACAGTCGCTACAGGCGCGCGCATGCGCACAGACATCCAGGCCCAGAGAGGGCGGGCCGAGATGGATCGAACCACTGAGCGAAGGGGAGGGGGAGCTTGATAGGAGTGAGGGAGGATAGAGAGGGGGAAGAAAATGCCAAAATGGGACCCCAGACTTGACTTAACTTGATTCCTAGGCATCACGGCCGTGGAGTCATGGGCCCTGGGATTAACTCCAACCCAGCGGCGAGGATGTCCCTCGTCTCTCATCCCCCTCAGCTGGTGTGGGTGGGTCCGGAAGGGCGGGCTAGTGGGAGTTGCGCAGGCGCAGTGAGGCCAGCAGCATGGCGTCCAGGCCCAAGAGGCGTGCGGTGGGTAGTGGGGCTCCGCAGCCCCCCGGGGCCCTGGTCCAGCGCGACGAGGAAGAGGAAGATGAAGGGGAGGATGAGGACGAAGACGACGAAGACAGTGACGAAGAAGAGGATGATGACGACGAGAGCGACCACGAGGTGAGATGCACACGCGACCCCAGTTTGGCTTATGTCTGGGAAGGAACTTCCTGGCCCCCGAAACCGTGTGGCTGCTCAGGGGAGCGACTGCCAGGACCTGAGGGTCGGTGAGCAGAAACGGGAGATGATAAAAGGGCCCTGCTCCGGTTCCACTGGAGTCTTTTACACATCGCAGCCACAGAAGTTATTAGTAGTATTTTCAGAAGTGCTACCCGCGGGTCCGGCCCCCTCCCACTCCTCCAGGAAAACCGGGAAAACCACAACACTTTTCTCAGGGCTTTCTGTAGTTCTTCGGCCAAACCCCACATTCATACAATAAGGGCCTGCAGTTTATTCTCTGCCCAGTCTGCCGCCGGGTTCCTGTTGCTTGCCTCACTCACAGCCGCCCTCTTTCCTTCTGTCCGCTGTATGGAGGCTTTTCCGATGCTCTTCAATCTGCAGTGTTTTCCCGTCCTTTCAGCTAAGCTGTATCTTCTGCCTCCGGGCACCTGACGCTGCCCCACTCACCGATCCTGATGATGGGTTTTTATAGAACCCGGTTCCTTTCTTCCAGAATATTTCCTACCATAGTGCTTGGCATTATAGGTACTTTTGTTGAACGAATTATTAGGACTGAATGACCCTTAAGAGCACTAAATGCCCAGTGGGTACCTAAAACTTAATGGGTCCAAAGCAGAACTTGTAATTCATGCTCCAGCTTTTAATCTTTGCCATTTCAGTAACTGTTTCCCGCATTCCGCCAAGTTGCTCACCCCAAATCCGATAATTAACTTTAATTCCTCCCTTTTTAAATCCCATATCTCATGGTCTGTCAATAAATCCTGTTAGCTCTATGTTCAGGCCCAGACACTTCCTCACTGATTCTCCAACACTCTCAGTGCATGCTTCCATCATTGCCTGACGGGATCGGTAGTAACTACAGTGGCTTCCTCTCTTCCATTCTAGTTTCTGTACCATCTCTCACCTGTAGCCAGAGAATTTCCTTTATTTTTTATATGATATTATGATATTAGGGATGCTAAATACCATACTTTGAAGTTTATTTATTTTCCCAATGTGGGGCTCAAACTCACAGTCAAGAGACATGCTCTTCCTACTGAAGCCAGCCAGCTGCCTCCAGAGAGATCTTTTTGAAATGTAGGTCTTTTCTCTTTTCCCAGCACTCCACTGGCTTTTCATTTCATTTATAAGAAAATCCGAAGACCTTCTGGTTGACGGACAGAAAGGTGGCTATTGCGGCCACAGTAGAGTAAGCAAGAGAAACTGATGGGAAATCAAGTCAGATACAAACATGAGTCAGGGTTAGGGCTCAGACTGGCATGGGTATATGATAAGTCTTGGGAACAGAACTTTGCCTTAGAAACCAGCTCTTTCCTTTGGCCCCTTCCTTTGAATGTGGTCTCACCGTTTTTCACTTGGAACTTTAATTGGCTGTTTTGCTAATTTTGGTTTATAAAAATCAGTGTTTTCATTGACATGGATAGTCTGTCCCACTCCGGTGATTAAAAATAAGGGTGAGAATGGTCATTAAGTGGAGTGTAAGAAAACAGGCACTTACATATACAGTTGGTGGGAGTATAATTTGTTTCACTGTCTTCAGAGGACAATTTGACAGTAGCTATCAAAATTTAAAATGTGCACATCCCTGATACAGTTATTGGAATGGAAAGAATTTATTTTTCAGTCATAATAATAATCATGTTCCCAGGCTTTGTGCACTTTATAGTAACTCATTTAATATTTGCATCAACCCTGTGAAGTTAGGGGTTACCACCTTCCAAGATGGAGGATCAGAGCAAGTTAAGGGAACACAGCCTGTGTAGTGTAGCCTCTAGGGGAAAGAAGAAACAGGAAGTAAATTTGATTACGTGTCGAAAACTCCTTGAGAGATTGATTTAACTATTGATAGTAACCTCAGAAAAGTAGGAGTTGGGGGGTGGGGAACAAGACTTTTAAGGCTAATCTCTGTGCTCTCT
>PITA01004673.1:54662-120780 GCA_004023965.1 Spilogale gracilis
AACTGCCTTCCTTTGGTAAACACAGGCCTTGTAAAGGCATCAATCACCAGGGGGTCTTAGATATGTAGAGGCCTAAGTCGCCAGGGAGTTTCAGAGCCTGTTCTGCTGGCCTTGAGGCTAAGCAGGCCCTAACACTCTCTTACAGTGTTTACTGGTGAATGTGTTACTTTTTGACTGAAGAAATTCTTAGGGCTTTTAGAGCAGTTCCCTACACTTGATGGATCTTGATTCCTTTATTTATTTGAAGGGGGCTTTTAGTTTCTTAGATGTTCAGTCATCCACAGCTCATTAACATGATGAATAAATCCATGAGAATTATATTTGAAATTCAAAATCTGCCCCAGATCTGCTCTGTATAAGGAAGTGCCTGTGTGTGTGTTTTAAGCCTGACTTAAAAAACAGGGTTACTAGCTTTGAAACAGCTAGCAGAGAGGTGATAGAATGTGGATATGGGCACTTCGGGAAACAGGTCAGGGTTCTCAAAAGATGAAAAGAAAAGCACTAGGCATGTTAAGTTCTTGCGGCCATCTGTTTAGGACTCTTGCTTGTGCTTAACAGAGACCCTTGGAGGGGACCTTAAGAGGAAGGGGAATTTATGGTAGGGATGCAGGGGTCCCTGGGACCTCCAAGGACAGGAAGTGGCGGAGCCTCAGGAGAGGGGTTGGTCTTTGAGCCTAGAATGCTGTGGAGAAGCTGAGATGTCTTTACATTTTTTCTTCTCTTCTTTACTGTTCTTTGTTCCATTCAAAATATTTGGTTATTTTTCTGTTTCTTCTCCGTATAGCGGAGGATAGAAAATACCAACAGCTTCTGAGATTTGTCATTCAAAAGAGCGAGCAGGTGAGATGCCATATTTAGTCTTAATTCTAAATTCTTTCAGTTGGGAGAGAGTGGCAGGGCTCTGTTTCACAAAGTGGTTGTTTCCCCTGAAATCATGTGGATGCAAGTCCATTCCCAGGGAAAGGGGTGCTGGGCAGATGGCCCATTTGGTACCTACAGCAGTGGTGGTGCCATGATAGCCTAGGACAGAGGTTGGAGACATCTGTCTAGAAGAGCACTGTTTAAAGAATTAATTTTTTTTTTTTAAGGAACACATCAGTACCTGAATAGTGACCATTTGTTACGTGGTTTAGTTGACCCTGTTTGGAACACGCCCTCTCACCCTGCCACCCGGGCTCTGCTGCCCCCATGAGCTGGCTGAGCCTACTTCCCGGAGTCAGGATTTGAAGTTTATAAACTCGCCTTGATAGTCATCCCCTGGCAACTTTCACAGCCAAGGAATGCTTAAATGTACGCGTGGTCAGGATGACAAGGCACAAGCAGATGTGATTGTCCTCTGTGGCATTCTTCAGCCGGGACCCAAATTCCAGAATTGGCTAACTGAAGGAAGTATGTGTGATGTGCTATTTTATCAGAGCCCCAAAATAAGTGTGTGCCACTTACCAAGCGATGATTTAGGACTGATCTTGGGTAGTGCGTTTAAGCCTCTAAGGTTTTGTTTTTGTTGTGAAGCAATACTTTATTTATAGGACACTTAAGTGGCTTTGCAGGCTAGATTCTGTTATTATTTTGCAGAGAAATCAAGGAGCCCAGCCACACAGCTTCATAGAATCTCGTGTACTCAGTATCCATTATTTCATCATGCCTCAGGGCCTTAGTGTGTGCTGTTCTTGTGCCAGGAACTAACTCATCCTCACTCCCAGCTCATATGTGACTTCTCTAAGGGAAGACTTCTGACTTTCTTACCTGTTCTTCATGTTGTTGTAGAATCATGCACCTGTGTTTCTAGCATAGTATAGTTGAAATATTACATTTATTTTCATGAACATTCCTTAAAGTCTGTGTTCCCCTCTAAACTGTAAGCTTCATGATGGCAGGACCTATCTACTTTGCTTACCTTTTCATTGCCACTGCCTGGCACCGTGCTCGGTACGGGGTGGTTCGCAGGATTTGTCGAGTGGATGAAGCGTAGCCTCTGGTGAGTGGGCTGAATCAAGCGCTAGGCAGTGCTGGGACTTTGGAAGTGATTTTGCTCTTTGCTCATCCTTATTGCAATCAGGTAAATAATTTCTTCTTTGTGGCTGCTGTGACTGTTCTATCCAGAGCAGACTTGCTCTACACTGAAATTAGATCAGTCTGAGTTTTTTGTGTCAGATGAGGAGATGGCGTGAAGCTGTTGTGTAACCTGTACACACAGCAGTCTTGGCAACATTTTTGCCGATTTGAAGCCTAGACAGTGCTTTAGAGAATATTTTCTTCGTGTCCTTTTTCTGGCATGTTCTGTAGATAGAGGCAAAAAGAGTGGAGGTAGAGGGAAAAGAAAAATCTGCAACGAGAAAATGATGCCTGAATTATCTTAGGAAGTTAGGTGTGATGGCGAATTTTATGTGTTATTTGCTGGTGGAAAGACGTTAGGGTTCAAAGCTGATGGCCAAGAAGGAATTCTTGAGATATCTTTGGTGCAAAAAGGTGGTTTTATTGAAGCAGGAGGACCGGACCCGTGGGCCGAAAGAGCTGTGCTGGGGTCATGAGGAGTGGCCCCTTATATGCTTTCAAGTTGGGAGAGGGTTAGGAATAGTGTAAGTTAATAGGGTCCATGTTCAAAGGAACGAGGCTGATACAAAAGCGAAGGTCAAGCAAAGCTTTATTTTGTGCCAAGCATCAAGAATTATACTGGCCCCGGTCAGGGTCGCCTCTAATGAGAGAACGACCACGCCTATTCTTATAGGCTGCCTTTTGTAGGGGAAAACCTCACCCAGAGCTGAGCTGAGCATATTCACCTGGCTTGCCTGAGTTAATTCTTTCACTCTGCTCTGATGATGAATATATTTCCTCTTTACAATTTAAACACAGAGTGGTTTACCAGGGGATCTCCATTGGTCAGGGTCCCGGAGGTTAAGGGATTAACTGATTGGGCGTTCCCACCGGGTCCCAAGTACCAGTAAGGAGCCCCGATTTTTAGTTTGCATCTCCACATCTCCTGGGACCGGGAGGTTAAGGGGATTAATGGTGTCTCCCCTAACCTGGCACCCCTTTGTTTTCCAGGGGCCCTTTGCCCATTTCTCCCAGAGCTGTTTTTCTGAGTAGAGAGCAAGGTGGCTTGGACTTCTAAATAGGTCCTTACATAAGTCTCTACGGGATTTTGGAAGCAAGGTTTCCAGAACCTTGAGGAGGCTAGCTTTTGTTGGGAAAAGGGCATTTATTACTGTTTAATAAAACCTGAGTCATGAGACCCTTCAGATGTAGATCAGTGGGTCATAATGCAATTGCCAACCTGTATCTTGGAGGGGGAAGGTAGAGATGAAGTTTCCAAAGGAGTTTTTATATGTTAGAGATTTACAGGATCCTGGGGGTTGGGCTAAGATTGCCTGTTGCCTTTAGCAAAGTATTAATGTCAAGGCAGTTGAGTCTCTAGAGGATTCTCACTCCGTTTCAAGGACTTATCAGTAGGCTGTAGGTAATAAGGAGATTTAATAATTTTTCTTCTGCCTTTGTTTCCCACAGCATTCTTTACAGGAAGTGAATGTTGAATTTGAAGCTTATTCCATCTCCCCTAAGGACTATGACGGAATTAAGAAGTTACTACAGCAGGTATGGGCTTTTACCCCCTATGCTCAAATCTGCTTTTCTAAGAAAATCTAGGCCATTGTTTCTCTTTTCTTCTAAGACTAACTCCCTTTTGAGCCTCTGATTCATATGTTAATGAATCCTGGGTCCTAAAATGCCTTCCTTTTCATGTGCTAATTATTAATCTACTTTACTGTTTTCTCTTATTCACATCCAAACTTTGTGGGGCAGAATGCTTCCATCATAGTCCTATCATGAGCTCCCCAGTTGGTGCAGCAAAATCTGGGCTTGCTGCTGTCCCATCCTTATCCCTTGTATGATATCCCTCATGTGGACATGAGCTTTGGTTTTACCCTTCATGGCCTCCAGGTTCCAGTCACCATATTCTTTGGCCTTTTGTCTATCCTTCTCCTCCTTTTCCCCACATGTCCTATATTACCACTGACTGCCTCTTCCGTTTCAGTGCCTTTAGCATATATTCTCCTGGGTTTTTCTTTTTCTCCTGGGATTGCTCTTCTGAGTTGTCTTTCATCATTGATATTTCATTATTTGAGTATGGATATTAGAAGTTTTGTTAAAAATTACACTTTGATTTTCATTTAAAATAAGTGTTTTTTTTTTTCTTCTCTTAGCTTTTCCTAAAGGCTTCAGTGAACACTGCAGAACTAACTGATCTACTAATTCAACAGAACCATATTGGGAGTGTGATTAAGGTAAGCGAGACAGTTGTTTGTTCTGATTAAGTTACTTTTTGTCCTGTTAAGATCCTCCTGATGTTTAGCTGGCTGGCCAGGAGATCAAACTGGAAAGAAGTGTTATGGCCGAAGGGAGACTGGTCAGAAAGCCATTCCAGTAATTTCCAGGATTACTGAATTCAGGAATCCTGGGACTGGCAGTGGATAGCGAGAGAAGGTAGGGTAGATATGTGGGAGATGAGATATGATGGGGCTTAGTGAGTGACTGGTCTGAGTGAGGGGAAAGGAGTGAAGGGTGGCTCCTTCGTGGCTGGCTCCAACGACCAAGATTGCAAACATAGAGGAAGAGGAGGTTAGGAGGGAATGTGGGTGTGCATCTGATTTGTGTAACGTGCCGGGAGGAGTGAGCCCCGGCTGGCGTCAAGAGCCTTCTCAGCAGATGAACGGTTACCCAGGGAGGGTGGGGACAGAGACTGCTGATACGGCACCATTATTTGGAGAAGTTAAGTCAGTGGCAGAGTCTGCGGAGGGCCCATGCTGGGGGCGGGGTGACCTGGAAGGGAGTGGCATCAAGCAGTGGAGGGAGCTTTTGGAGGAGGCACAGCAGGAGGGTGAGTCCTGGCCCCTGCTGCTTTGGATGATGCTGGCAGTTTTCTGTTGCTCGCCCACAGTTTAGTGTCATAGGATAGCAATCGTCTTCTGGCTCATGTGGACAGAGCTCAGTGAGGACGACTCCTGTCTGCTCCGTGTCACATTAGCTAGAGGGTCAGCGCGAGGCCAGAGGATTCACTTTCAAGATGGTTTACTCACATGACCGGCAGGTTGGTGCTGGCTGTCCATGGGATTGTGGGCCAGGGATCCCCCGCTGGGGTTGTGGGCCAGGGGCCTCTGTTCCTTGGCAGCGTGGGCCCCTCTACCCAGCAGCTGGCTTCCAGGAGCAAGCAGCCCCCGAGAACCACACACAAATGCACAGCATTGTATTTCCGTTGTCCTTGTAATCTGACATGAAGGTCTGCACAGGTTCGAGGGAAGGTGCGTGGACCCCACCACCCGGAGGGAGGAGGGGTGAGGTCCTTTGTCAGAAGAGAATGTGGGGCTGGAGCTGTGGCAGCCATCTGTGGACAACAGAATCTGCCACGGCGACCTTGGTCCGTTTCCGTGTCCATCTCTGGAAATGAGGGTGGTCCTGGTCCCTGCTTCACACGCTGGTCGCGAAGCAGCAGGCGTTGCTGAGCGGTGCTCGAGCTGCCGTGTGCGGCGAGTGCTGGAGTGGCGGTGCGCAGGCTTGGTCTCCTCCCTTCCCGGCCCACCCCGTCTGCATCGTGGTACATAAGCAGCGGCCCTGAGGTCTGAGGCTTGTGCTCACCGCCTTACCTTTAGCCTCCTCCTTTGTTGTCAAAGCCGTGGGTCTTGAAAAAAGTTGGCCTTCGCAGCCTCTCCCTTCTCTCCTAAATCCCCCATCTGGCTTTTCCCACCAGTACCCCACTGAGGTTCTGGAACTGTCAGATAGGATCACCAGCATTCTTGTTACTAAATCTCACGGTACGAAATGTCAAAGTGAAGGGAAGAGCTCTGCCAGTAGCTTCCTTTTATCAGAGCAGAGGGAGAGGCAGGCATGCTGACGACACTGACTCCGTCTTGTTCCTGCTAGCGCCGTGACCTCCTGTGGGCTTCTGGGCCCCAGGGAGGCTAACGCATGCCCTGACCGAAATGACCGAAATGCGGGGAGGCTTGTTCTAATCTTCCCGTAAAGAGGCCCCACCTTAGATAACTATGCCGAGACCTCCTCACCGTGCCCCGGCCCCGTGAGAGCTGCGCGGTGAGGCCGTGGCTGCGTGGGGGGACAGCTGTGTGGCGCTGGGGCGTCTAGTCCGCCGACTCCCTTTGACAGTAACAGCCTGGTAAGGATGGTGTGGAGTGGCTTGCTTCAGTTTTCTGTCCTGGGTGCCTCCTCAGTATGGAGGAGACGTGACTGACTCTCCTCCACTTCTAACCATGTCCTAAGACCGTCCAACAAGAAACCGTCACTTTTATTCTTGCAAGATCTTTGCCGTCAGCAGGGGATTCAGCCTTCACTGGGCGGATGACACAAACAGCTTCACAGTGACAGTTAGGGGTTTTGGCTGCCACAGAGGTGCTCGAGGGGTCCCAGCCATAGGCTTCTGTCTCTAGGAGAGGGACTGCCCAGAAGTTTCACCAGAGCCTCTGGGACTCTTACAGAGAAGGCAGATCCTAGGGCTGGAGGGGGTTAAGGGCAGGGCGGGAGGGCCACGAACTGCACCCGTAGGTTGTGTAGTCCGGTTGCTCGGGACTTAGGTTCTAGGACTTGTGTTGAACCAGGAGGCTGGAGGGATGAGAAGAGGTGTGGGAGGGACCGTGAGCCGGTCAGGCAGGCTGGACTCTTGTTGGCGCTGGTGGTCCTGGATGAGGCATGGGGTGCCTTGATGGCTGCCATGTGTCAGGGAGGGCCAGGGAGCGTGCGCCCGGGATGCTAACTGCTGGTGAACCCGGTGACCATTTAGGGGATTTCTCTTCTTTTTTTTTTCTTAATCTCTCTGCCCAGCCCAAGTCACAACCTTGAGATCAAGAGTCACATTCCCCTCGGACTGAGCCAGCCAGGCGCCCCAATTTGGGGGATTGCTTAGGATTCGACACTGAGGGTCACTTTACCTGCCCCTGGCCCTCTGTCTGTCGGTACTGCATGTTTGCTACCGTAGGTGGGAGACCTGTGAGGTGCGGGACATCTGTCCCTGTGGCTCTTGAGGGACAGGGGCTGGTGGACGTGTTCTCCTCTTTCCCTTCACCTTTGAGTAGATACGCCCTGGCACTCACGCATCATGCTGATGTCCTCCTGCATCACTGCCCCTGCTCTCTTTGTGCCTCTTGATTCTGGAGCTGCAGGGGCTCTCATTTTGGCACATAGTTCTGGTTCCTTGGCCACTGCACCCCTCCTCATTCGCACTTTAACCACCTGGCTCAGCAGAGATGTCAAGCCTGGCCGCCCTTTGGCCTGAGTCCCCCCATCAGTGGCCGTGTCTCCTTAGATCCAGGAGCCACTTCCTCAGGTCTGTCCGTGAGGTTAGGCCCCTGTAGTCAGGGGCCTGATGTCCTGGCCCCACAGAGGTAGGTTCTGATGCTTTATCCCCGCCCCTGCCCCCCATGGCAGTGCCGCATGGAGCGCTCGCTCCTGCTCCTTCAGCCGAACCCAGGGAGCCAGTGGTGCTGCCGTGGACGGCAGAGCTCTGGCAGCCCCTTCCCAGAGGAGAGTGTCAGGGACATACATGGGATGGTGTGGATCCCTGCTGTCCCAGCTGCTGGGGACGCGAAGAACGCACAGTGTGAACAAGCACGTGCGCGCCACGTGGAGGAAGAGGCAGGGGGAGTGCGAGGGCCCGGGGGAGGGGCTGTCAGTCGAGTCAGCACGTTCACATTGGAGTCAAGCATTTCATTCTTAGTTCTCTGTTCTTAATTCATTTCCTTTCTTGCCCTCATTTTCTCTCCCACTCGTGTGGTAGGAGGAAGTGGTACTTGAGCGTTGTTCGCCCCCCCCCCCAAGTGGTGTGGACTGGCCTGCGTTCTGGGGGCGTGTGGGTGGAGGGGCCCCCCCGCAGAGGAATGAGCAGGGCTGGCTGCAGCCGGTCACTTAGAAGACAGAAGTGGTTGATCTCAGGAGATTTCGTCTGGTCTGGATTGGGACTATGTTGAGAATGTAGCATAAAGGAAATCTGGAGCAGGAAGCAGTCATCTGCACGGATAATGGGGGAGCAGACCCAAGAGAGGCGGGCTGGCGGGGAGGAGGCCCAGGTCCTCGGCGGGCGCTGCGTCCCCGCCGTGACAGCAGCCACGGAAAGTGCGTCTCTGAAAACTGAAACATGAGTTGGTATTCTCCTTCCCAACCAAACATACAGTTTTAATTTTTTTTTCTTTTTAAAATAGCAAACGGATGTTTCAGAAGACAGCGATGAGGATGTGGATGAAGATGAGATTTTTGGATTCATAAGTCTTTTAAATTTAACTGAAAGAAAGGTTGGTTCCCCAGCTGGCATCTGAATACCTGTTCCTTAGACCCAGATCACTTTTATTTAATGCACGGCGACAGTGTTTTTAATGTCAGACGATGAAATTAACAGTAAGGGTGTGTGCTTTTGTGAAATCTTCCTGTAATCTTCTTTTTAAGATTTTATTTATTTGAGAGAGGGAGAGCACAGAGGGAGAATGGGGGGGAGAAGCTGACTCCCTGCTGAGAAGGGAGCCCAGTGCGGGGCTCGATCCCAGGACCCTGGGACCATGACCTGAGCCGAAGGCAGACGCTTCGCTGACGGAGCCACCCAGGCGCCCCACTGTAACCTTTTTAACATAGAGTGTGATTGTGGTGAATGTTCTCTGCCGTGAAAGTCATGGCTCCCCGTGTGTGGCCCCGGAGCGGGTGCTGCCAGCCATGCGGGAGGCTTCGTTGCTTCCTGCGGCAGAAGACTTGTACTGACCTTCGCTCGTGTTTCCATTCACCTCTACCGACTCGCTGAGTTTTAAACAAAAGGGAAAACCAGCTGTTTACTTTCCTCAGAGCACGTCAGACTTCATCTTCTGGTTTTATGTGAACTTTCCAGTTACTCCCATCTGTCTTTGCAAGATGGACTGGAATGCTGTTCTTGGGTGAGTGTTGGTGTAAGGCTGTCGCCACTGCTCGTGGGACTGGAAATAACCAGGTGGAGATTCTCTGAGACGTGCTTAAGCAGTCAGCCCTGAGGACAGGGGGTTTGAAAGGCGGTGGCAGGAGACTGCCGTCACTGTTAGGTAGGGAGTGAAAGCGTGTCACCTGCACCAGGGGTGGCCTGTACTGACAAGTCTTGTCTTGGCTTCCTAGGGTACCCCGTGTGCTGAGCAAATCAAAGAGCTGATCCTGAGCTCCTGCGAGAAGAACTGTGGAAAGAGCTTGGTGGAGCAGCTGGACACATACTTGAACGACACCTCCAAGCCTGTGGGCTTCCTCCTCAGCGAGAGGTTCATCAACGTCCCTCCTCAGATCGCGCTGCCCATGCATCAGCAGCTCCAGTAAGAGCCTGGGCGGCGTGCCTCGCAACAGTAGTTCCCAGGGGGACTCACGGGTTCCGGCAGCCGGCGGCAGCGGGACACACTCCGCCTGCCCTCTCGGGAGCCTTGGGCTTGAGCTGCAGAGGACGCCTCTTGTCAGAGGTTTTTTAATGGTCCTACAAGGAGTATGGGGGATAAACACAGATGAGTTTATATAGGCTTTTTACTTACCCCCTACCGGACTAAAGGTTTCATCCTCTTGCCAGATTTCTGTGACATGGATAAAATGCTGAGTGATTACTCCAGTAACAAACTGCGTACAGTTCCTCAATTCCACTGGGATGATTTGTCACGAAGGCAGCCGCGGTCCCCTGATACTGTGACTCTGGCATTGGGGGGTTTGCTGTTGTTTTTACTTCTTTGTGGGTTTTTTTTGGTTAGTTTTTAAAAAATGCTTGAGATCATGAACTGAGCTGAAACCAAGAGTCCGAAGCTCAATCAGCTGAGCCTCCCAAGGGCCCCTGTTGTATTTTTTTTTTTAAGATTTTATTTATTTATCTGACAGAGAGAGATCACAAGTAAGCAGAGAGCCAGGGAGAGAGAGAGGAGGAAGCAGGCTCCCTGCTGAGCAGAGAGCCCAGTGTGGTACTCGATCTCAGGACCCTGAGATCATGACCTGAGCCGAAGGCAGAGGCTTTAACCCACTGAGCCACCCAGGTGCCCCCCTGTTGTATTCCTTAATGCAGGGGTTTTAAGTTTATAACATTTTAATTGTTAAAACTAAAGATTGGGATCGCTGTGCTTTGAGGTAGAACAGGATGGAAATCCAGACGGATGCTCTCGCTCCAGGGTTGCGGTGCTTGCCGGCTGGTTGGTGGTGGGGATGTAGGCTGGAACTTCAGGGTTCCCACGTAACAGGTTCCGTGCTTTCTGGTTTTACTCTCATCCCTGCCCTCCCTGATGCCCAGCAGCCATTCATTGGACTTCTGCTGCATGTTCTTTGTTTTGCTTTACATCTTTTAGTCTTTACATCTTTAATTAGTCAGATGCATAGGGACATGGACAGTTTTCAGAAGGCTACGTTGTCGCTCCACTAACTATTCTAGACTCTAGGGGACGCTGTCCTGCTGTGGCGTTCCTTCGGTATGCCGGGACTCCAGTTCAGTGCCGCATTCCAGTGCTTAGAGGCTAGTTGTCTCGTGCGCTAATGGCATTGGTTGTAGCCCTGTTAAACATTTGTTTTTAAAAATCCTGCCTATTTTTAACTTCTGCAAAGGCAGAGCAGTGATGTTGACTGTATTTGAGACTTCGGTTATTTGCTGTATAGCCCACAACTCAGCATCATCTGAGGGATTCATCCTACTGCTTCCTCTAAAACACTGCCATAGTCCCCGCACATGTGCAGTTGATGACACAGTAAACTCCTGGCTTTAGAAGTGTCCCTGTCTGACGTCTGTCCGTCAGGCCCGTGTCAGAGACAACAGAACCCCCTGCAGAGGCCTCACGGGTCTGCCCTGTGCTCTGCTTTGTTGACGGATTTCACCGGGCTCAGCAGGCACGCCTTCTCTGTGTTACGCTTTCTAGGAAAGAACTGGCGGAGGCACACAACATTAACAAGCCATGTGGAAAGTGTTCCTTCTACCTTCTGATTAGCAAGACGTTTGTGGAAGCTGGAAAAAACAATTCCAAAAAGAAAGGAAACAACCAAGAGAAAGAGGAATTAATGTTTGCAAATGCAGAGGAAGAATTTTTCTATGAGGTAAGTCTGTCCTGTTTTTATCTATTTGAATGTAGAGAAGGATTTTCTTGACCGTAGGCAGGATGGGCTGCTCTCCTGTTGATGGCAAAGTGCTCTGAGGATGGCGGCTGTTTCTCCCTGTCGCTAGCAGCTGGTAGCTAATGTGCCCGCACCTACACTCCCTGGCAGGTCCGTCACCCGCCCCCTGCCCCCTGCCCCTCAGGGTGGAGCGTGGGAGAAGAAAAGCCATGAACGCTGAATGTTCATCACCTTCTCCCAATATACTCACTAGAAGATGTGTAATTCTAGAGCCACTCCATGAGGAAGACCTTAGGCCTGGTTTACTGTTGGGGGACATTGAGTCTGAGGGAGATTAGAGCCTTTATCTGAGATCATGCAGATGGTTGATGCGAAAGCTGGGGCAGGCCCTGCTCCCCAGTGATGGCTTGCATGCTTCTCTGTGCTCTTGGTCCTGGATGTCCTACCACTTAACGGGATTTCTAGCACTTTCTTGCAGAAAGGTGGCTTGTGCCAGGATAGAAAGCCAACCACCAAAGAATATGCTTTCTCACCCTGCTCTATTAAGTAAATCTAGGGTAACTTATTTTCCTGGATTAGAAGACATCTGTTACTACTTTTTTTAGATTTTATTTAAGAGAGAGAAAGAGAAAAAGCAGGCACAAGCATGGGGAGCTACAACGGGAGGGGGAGAAGCAGGCTCCCTGCTCAACAGGGTGCCGGACACCGGCTCACATGGGCTTGATCCCAGGATCCTGAGATCATGACCTGAGCCATTGCTTAACCAATGGAGCTCCCCAGGCACCCCCATCTGTCACTACTTTTAAAAAGCTTTCGACTAAATGCTGAGGTGCCACAGATTGGGCTGTGCCCTTGTTTTTTAGGAATTAAATAGTGAACGTTAAATTTTTATGCCTGAGCACCTTAGACTGTTTCAAGGCAGGCTGGATGGGTATTTTAAGATGGCCTAGTTAGGCAGACTTCCCTGCTTTCCCATGGCTTGGTTCCAGGGGAGCAGCCAGAACGATGAAGAAAGACCTGTGTTTGAAGACCATTCTTCTCACTAATTGTCAAATGTTACAAGTCTGAGAATTGAGAATGAATATGAATGGCTTCAGAATTATAAACGCTTATAATGGTAGTAGCATTAGGTCGCTTAGCTGCTGTTCACCTCTTAGGACTGGGACAGCTCTCCATGCTTCTGTAGGTTAGAAATCTGTTTGGTAAGCATTTTGTAACTTCTGCCTGAATATCGCATTTGAGCTTATTTTATTCTATATTTTGCTTCTGTTCACTGTCATTTTGTTGTTGTTCATTGTTATTCTTAAACACATGTCAAGCAGTATTCCTGGCTGCCATGGAAATAAGTTCTGCCTTTAGGTTGTCCGAATTTTTAACTTAACGATTATATATCTGGTTCAGAAAGCAATCCTGAAGTTCAACTACTCGGTGCAGGAAGAGAGCGACACTCGCCTGGGAGGCAGGTGGTCCTTTGATGACGTCCTGATGAAGCCCTTGCGAACTGTGATGTTGATTCCAGGTGACAGGATGAACGAAATCATGGATAAACTGAAAGACCATCTCTCCGTCTGACCCATTTCGCATGGATAGTAGTGGGGTGGTTTTGTTTGTAAAATTACCAGAAAACAGCTCAGATTTACTGAAAAACTCACAACTTTATTCAGAGGAAGGTCCTCTACAAAAAAGTAGGGCTCTGTCACCTGTGTCTGTGACACATTTACAAAATAGGTTTTTAAAAAAAATTTGGTCAAATTATGAATGGTGGATTAGAAGCTTTTCCAGTAAGAAGGACAACGTGGAGTCGTATTTAAAGAACTCAATAAAAACTTCTATTTTTTATTTTTAAATAATATACAAAGTGTTATTTTTCTTGAAGACCCTCACGTGGGTGTGCTGTCCTCAAGGTGAGTGTGCACCTCACTCCGGCGGAGCGGCGCTCGGGCCACGGGGGGCGGGGGCACTTATTGCACATCTTGCTTTCCGTGGAAGGTTCTGAAGAGTCACTGGATGGTGCATCTCTGCTCAGTAGTCTCAGGGCACTTCTCACACATTTTCTGTTCCTTTTTCATTGTTGATAGAGGTGAAAGGTGATCCATTACCTGATGGAGAATATCCTTACTTTCGCTAGGAGGCAGGTTACTGAAGTAGTATGGTGGCGCCAGCTGCATAAATCTGTTCGTTGAAAACAAAAAGCTGAGTTGTTTGTTTCTTTTTCAGGGAGCAATACCAAACATTACACTGGGGACTTCCCACCCCCAGAGAACCTAGTTGTAGACGTGGTATTCGAACTCTTCTGTCTCTGCCTTTGCAAAATAAATACCTCCTGTGGTTCTCATGGAGCCAGTCTAGTTGCATTTCTGTTATAAACTGGCTTCTCTGGTGTTAAGCCACACGGTGGGAAAGGTCAGATCAGGTGTTCGGAGAGCTCTGGGTGGGTAAGAGAGGCGTGTCTTTGCCTCTGTCTTATTAACTAAAACCACTCCCAGTAGTCCAGCTACTAGTTACCCTCGGCTCCTGCCTTGAACATCGCTGTCCAGCAGGACTGCGTGCAGGGGCACCAAGAGCCTGTTCATTCTCACTACTGCCCTTGTTCACTCGCGTAGCCACCAGAGTCATCTTTAAAAGTATACGAGAGGATGTTACTCCTGCTTCAAACTCAAATTGTTTCATAATGTACTTGGGATAAATTCCATGCCCTCATGTGGCCCACAAGCCCACAACCCTGGTACCTGCCCGTCTCCTACCTCCCCTTCCTCACTCCCTTCCCCACTAAGCCCTTGTCTCAGGGGCACATCTGTTCTGAGGGGGCTAAGCTCATTCCGCAACACCTGCAAACACTTTCTCTGCAGTTTTTTTGTACCTTTTAAGAGGCATTATGCTCTGAAATTTATGCATTTCCACACTATATTATTTTGGTTTTTTAAAGTAATCTGTACACCCAACATGGGGCTCGAATTCCTGACCCTGACAACGATCAAGTGTCGCCTGCTCCACGGACAGCCAGCCAGGAGCCCTTTGCGTGGTATTTAACTTATGCTGTGATCCCACGGAAGGGAGCATTTAGATACTCGTCCTGAGAGGCCTGTCATAAATAGGGACACTCAGTATAACTTTAGACGTGCCATCGTAAGCTCACTGAAAATGTCATAAAAGCCAGATGTGTCATTTACTCAAGTATGAGTTGAAAATAACTCCCTTTTTTCTCTTAAACTCACAGTTCAGGAGAGATTTCTGAGGTAATCCTGATGTAGTTGTTCTCAGCTATGCTGAACTTGTGGAAGAGCACCCACTCCGGCATCTTCTTGGAGATGGCGTAACCGGACAGGGGATGCAGCTGAGCGACCTGCTTGTGTGTGAGCATCAAGTAGTTGCCCGAGCCGTCCACGTCCCGCGCAATCTGCCAGGCAGGGTTTTCCAGGGGAAAAAAATTTTGTTAATACAGAGATCAATAGACAAAAATATTTTGTTTAAAAAATTCTGAAGTATTTTGTTCAACTAGTAAAAATTACAAATCTGCCACCCATGCTTCCTATTTTCAGATCTAGAAAATAAGCCTGAAACAGGTTTTGCCCAAAACTCTGGGACAGTGATGATGACACCACTAACTAGCAAATTTCAGGGCAGTGGGTGGAAAGTGTGACTACAAAGGTTAATGTGTGGGTCCTGAACGCTGGCGTTCGGGTGCTTTATGCCGGATGTTTTAGCTTTCTCCATACACTAACACTGTGACCTAGGAACCTTACTTTTTCTGTACATGATGAGGAAATTCATGTTAAAATGTCATTTTTTTCCCAAGACCGCTTGAGAGTTTGAGTGGACATGCCACAATTTCTCTGATCGTGACATGAGGAACATGCTTCCGCAATCTGCTTTAATTAAGGGGGGGCTGCATTATTGGGCAGCCTGCTTTTGGGGGATGAAAGAAATGAAACGTTACCTTTATTTCTTTGTTGGGTATCGGTATCACCGGGTAAATGTGAGCTAATTCACAAACCGGTGAGATGAGGGACTTTATCTGATGCTCAGCCAAAGAGCACGTTTTCCTAACTTCCCCTCTGTGATGAACGAAGGCTTTTTGTCCATTCGGACAAAGTGAACATACTCTGGCTGAGTCCGTCAATTCCTTTGAGGGGAAGTATATTTAAATACTAAATCTTAAGTAACAAAGAAGGTTTTCAGTTTTATTTGAAAGTTAACACCAATGAAAGAATCCTAGGTGAGAGCTTCCTGACCGATTATCCTGGACATGTGAGATTTGGGAGAGGCCACACCGAAGGCCGCCATCCCCCCTCTCACCTGCATGAAGTAACCGGACAGGAGGGCCTTCTTTATGTTCAGAGCATTTTCCTTGGAGCCGAAAGCAGGTTCTGCACAGGGGAGCTCGATTCGCTTGACAATTTCTAAGAGTTCTGCTCGGATGACATCTGCCATCCTGAGAGCACAGCAGTTGAGGAAGTAATCATGACACCACTTTTCAACACAGTCTGGAGAGGAAGAAGAAAGGACGATTTGCCTAGGTGGTAAGAGCCCAGGCCAGGAAGGAGGGGTAACCTCTGTCCTCTGCGCTCCTCTCCTAAAGAGGTCCTGTGAGTGGATGGGACAGGCTTCAGGGACACCTGCTGGCTGGCAGGACCTGTGGGCCGTGGGGGTTCCTGAAGCCCATCAGCTGTGGGAACAGCATGTTCCAGTGCCCACCAGGGTATCAGCCTCCATCGGCAGCTCTGAAGGGGGGCAGAGGAGCGTCTCTGATCAACACTCGTCTCCCGTACTAACAGTACTCGGACGCCTTTACTCAAACTTGGCAGGGAAAGTGAACAGTAGAAGTTCCCCTGAGCCATGAAAATATCTCGACATATTTATAAGCAAAGGATCACTACTAGGCTGATTTGGGAATTCTGTTAAGCTCATCGACCTGCTCTCGCTGCAAACTTTTTACATTACAATTCAGTCTCCGGGTTCAGTTTGAAGTCTGTGTGTTCTTGCTACCTGCAGTTACTTAGTACGACCTGGAGTTCTGCCTTGCGCTGGGAACGCAGCTGGCCTCGGCACAGCGAGCAGAGGCCCCCGGCTGGCCCTGGCCCGTGCACTCAGACCTCTTCGGAGCAAAAAGAGCATATCCTTGGGCAAACAATGGCACCCACTCTCCTTGCTCTCAAAAGATGCCGCCAAGTTCCCCCTATCCCTTCTGGCTCCACGGACTTTATCCTCTCAGCTTTAAGGAATTAACTCCCGGGGCGCCTGGGTGGCTCAGTTGGTCAAGCGACTGCCTTCGGCTCAGGTCATGATCCTGGTGACCCGGGATGGAGCCCCACATCGGGCTCCCTGCTCTGCGGGAAGCCTGCTTCTCCCTTTCTCACTCCCCTTGCTTGTGTTCCCTCTCACTGTGTTTCTCTCTGTCAAATAAATAAAATCTTAAAAAAAAAAAAAAAAAAGAAATTAACTCCCCACTCTATAATTCTATTGCCATTCAAAAACTGCCATCATCTTTTTCAGCTCACTTTTCATCCTGTCTACTCGGAGCAAAGGAGGTAAAAGACGCTTCATGGAAAACAAAGGCTCCCTGGCGGAAAGGGAGCCCCTCCGGAGGCCCAGCTGACGCCCGCTGCTCTGCCCTGGCCGCCCTTCGGGATCCACTGTCTTTAGAGCCAAGCAAGGGAGCCTCACGGAGAGGTGTTTCCAGTTCCCTTCCCCCGGGTCCCTCGTGTGGAAATTCATACACTGTAGGTTAGCACGAGGACTTGTGCCTCAGCTTTTCCGAACACCGTCTCCTCTCCTCCCCTCCCCTCAGCCAGGCTCCAGTCCGCTTCTCTCCAGCCCCCCTTGGCACACCCGCTGACTCATTCCTAGTATCTGGGCCCCGGGCTGGTTGGTTTGGTTCCGAATGTCTGTATTCTCTCTTTGCCTAGTAGCGAGTGTGGATGTTAGGGAAAGCGTAAAGCACCGCTCTAACCCCAGGGCTCCTAGAGATGGCAGGTCCTTTCCCTGAGCCTGGAGGGTGGGAGCGGAGCCATGCCAGTGTCTGTGTCCCCGTGTCACCCGTGCCCGAGCTAGCTCTGAGGGCTGGCCGGGCTGAGCGCTGGACAGCAGCGAGCGCGGTCGGGGCCTCAAGCGCCAGTCCCCTCGAGTGACCGACAGGCCTAGAGAAGGGTGAAGGACCACTTGGCTTTCCTTGAGGAAGGGAAGGCGGAAATTAGTTTCTCGGAACCCAGGCATTCACTTACGTTCACTGGTGGAATTCAGAGCTATGTCTTGGTAGGCTTTGTAAATGTTGATCAGGGTGAAGTGATCTCCTTCGGGATGTAAAAATGTCTTCCAACAAGTCAAGGCGGCCTCCTCGGCTCCGCGTGGCAGATTAGAGAAGCAGCTGGGAGCTTTAAGATGCAAAGGGGCCCAAGGTCAGCACGACCGGAAACGTGCGACCCGAGCACAACACACAGAGGGAAGGGCTCCTGCCTACTCGGAACAAATGTCATTCTGGGTTACTCAGAAATGGGATTTAGGGTGAGTCCTCACTGTGTTTTTGTCCCTGCTTATGTTTGCCTGTCAGGTACGGGGAGTCCCCTGCCGGCACCGCAGTCACAGCAGGCCCAGGGCCTGGCGCCGCTCCGGCCCTGCCGCAGCCTCCGGCCTGTGCTGCCGGGAAAGAGGACGTCGGCACACAGCAGGGACGAAGGCCCAGGAAAGAGCACGCGGCTGTGTGGGAGAACACTTCCAGTGACACATTTTCCTTTCGGTGTCTGATTAACATTCACTGCATTTGGATGTTTTTTCCTATAAAGGTGACTCGTCTAACTATTTTCAGTCTGTGCAAGTACTTCACTATCACTTCAACGGCTTAAATGAATTGGTCAAAGTCTCTGTTAAGTCCTAAGACACTTCAGATGGATCTCGCTGAAGTCGGGACAGACGGACAACAAAAGAGCAGTGGCCCAGAGTACCTGTCACCATGGCGGCGACTGTCAGCATCTCCTCCACGCAGTCAAACTCACAGGACGCGAGGATAGACTTGGAGAGCTGTGGGTCAAGAGGAAACTCCGACATGATGATCCCAAACTCCGAGAGATTCCCGTCATTGTCCAGCGCTGCCAGGTAATCCAAGTCTTCCAGAGCCTGCATCAGACTTTCTGGGGCTAGCAGAGGGAGAAAAAAGCATCACCGTCTCCTGGGACCAAGATGGAGTGACAAGTCCTGGACATCCCCTCCTAAACAGTGGGCAAAACAGTGAAACGACGGTCTGGAAGACAATGTCAGTAAGTGAAGGACAGTGATTCCTGGGAGGGGACACCAAGGAGGTGAGCGCCACGACTGCCCAGTGTCTTAAGGCCTTGAAAGAGCTTCCTGCTGCCATGCCAGAAGGGGACCCCAGCGAGGCCTGCTGGACTCCCTGAGTCATCAAGATGGTGCAGAGGGTCCAGGGAGGCTAGGAGGACAGAGCCCACAGGGGTTGCCTGACAGTACAGGGCCATACAGGGATAGGACTCTGAAGATCCACGAAGGGACTCAATTCGTCAGCCGAGCAGGCAGAAGAAACTACATCAGGTCACAGAAACATCCTGAGGATGAGAGGGACAGTGCCAGGTAGGTACTCACAGGGGATCTAGAATATTGTCCATTTCTACCTACTGGACTCGACATCACACAGTTCGTGGGGCCATGGGCAGGAGACACAGAAGGGAAGACCCCCTCACACACACACTCTCCACTCTCAGCTAATGAATCCAAAAACCAGGACCTGAAAGGATCATCCTGCAACCCTGGATAAAGGTCAAGAACTTAAGAATAAAAAATATCTAATCCCAACACAGCAAAATGTACAATGTCTAGCATCCAATAAAACATGAGGCATGAAGAACAGGAAAATACAGTCCCATAAAAAAGAGAAAAATTAATCCATTGAAACTGACCCAGAACTGGGAGACGACAGAAACAGCGAGGCTGGATACTGGAGAGTTCTGTGCCCGTGCAAATAAGGGCAGAAGGCTGATTTTCTCCAGACCTGTATTTCTTAAGTTTACAGAACCTCAGTAATGGTGTGGTGTTCATCGTATAGGACTAATGCCTACCAAAAAGATAATCTGTTTACTCAAAGCAAGGTATTCTTAGCCTTGCATAATAAAGTGAGATTAATACACACGTGTGTCTTCCCTGTCCCTCAGGAGGCACAGCAGCACGGGCCACACAAGGAAGCAAGCCACAGCAGTCAGCTGCTCGTGTGTCCCACCCCAGACACTGAAGGATTTCTGAACACCTCCAGATCGCCTTCCCTTGTCTCAACTCCAGCAGATGCATCGTGAGCGGGAGATGACACGATGGGGACCCACCCAGCAATTTCACCTACTTACATCCGGGAGTTCAATGTAACAAAGAGTAAAAATGTCCTTATTTGCTGTTCAAACACTGACCACTAAGCTACTTGTCAAAACTCCAGCAAAATGTGTAACTCAAAAGCCAGTCACCAACTCAGATCTGCTAGAATCCCCTCATTGCTAACAAGACGCCATGAAAACACAGGGAGAAACCGCCGCTGTGGGGGGAGAAAGGGCTCGCTGATGCCAATGTGCAGTTCATGGAGTCTCTAGTCCTTTCACTGAAGAACAGAGCACGTAACAGGCCTGATCTCAACCTGAGATAATCAGTCGCAAGCAAAAAGCTGAGTTCTGGAAAAGCAGGTGTCTGGGCTGCAGGGGCTCTAAGAAGTAGGCCCCCCGCGGACCTGCCCGAACCCCAGACACCTGCTGAATGACCTGGAGCTTTAATCCCCAGCTGGGAGAGAAGAACTTTAACTTCCCTATTGAGGGATGCACTATTTTGAATTCTCTCATTGAGATTTAACACTGAGCAGGGTAGGTCTCCCAGGAGATTCTGATCCTTCCCCGGGTTCCGCCCCCTCGGTCCCGCCTGGGTGCCGCACGGAGCACGGGGGGCCTCCTCTTTCCTTCTTGGACACCCTGGGCAACAATGAGACCTTGAGAAGCCACAGTCCTCGGAAGGAGACAGATGGGCTATTTAGAAAAAAAAAAAGCCCGACAGTTGTCTCAGTGAGCCATGAAATGGAAGAGCAGCTGACCTGCGGGAGAGGGTGTGAGACAGTCACAGCGACACACGTCTCAGATTAAACACAGCAGGAGGGGTTGGGAGCAAAACCTTAATTACTGAAAACTGTTTTGTTATATCAGAAGGAAAAAGTGAACGAATGTAAATTACACAGGTGAAGGAACAATAATAACTGAATAGGATTTGCTATGTTCCACACTTTAGGCATCCCCCCAGTGCGGCTCATAAAACTGTCTTAGCTAAAAAGCAGAAGCGTTTAGACGAGGCGCTCCACGGCAGCGTTAAGTGCGAGCGTGGGAAATAGTGCAAACATGTCTCGCCAGGGCAGAACTGGGCGGGGTCTCTCCTGGTCGGCAGTCCCCAAAGGCGCGGTTGCTTCCCCCGCCCCCAGCCAATACTCCTTAACCTACTCTAATAAGGATGCGGGATTAGGGTTCAAGCTCAGTGGCTAGAGTTGGAAAGGACCTGACGGGGGGGGGGGGGGGCTGGCTCCACTGGTGAGCGGAAGAGATGCGTTTTCAACGCCATGCCCACGGGGAGGCCCAACTCCTGCCGGGCAGCAGCAGCCCCCTTCGTACCCGGCCCTGCCGTGGATGGGCTCTCCCGCAGCACGAGGCCGGGCGGCCCGGGCACTGAGGGCGTACCCAGCTGTGCCCTCGGGCCAGCTCTGCTTCCCGCTGCCCTGGAAGGGCACCCTCGCCAGCCAGAGAGCCACATGCGTCTCTTGTCACTGCCACCCAGCCCAGACCTGGGAAAGGACTAGAGGGGAAGGAAGGAGCAGAGCCCAGCTCCAGGAACTGCCTTGTTGGCTGTTTGTTATTTATTTCCTTCTAAGGAGAACACTCAACTCATTTACTCACTCCCTCTCAAACCACTTGTGTCTTGTGCTCTAGGCATGTAGAAGGCCCTGGGAGCAGGGACACACATCGATCGGCCCAATCTCGGCCCTTCTGGAGTTGGAGGATTTAGGAGACCCACATATAAACCAACAACCAACTTCCAATGTACGAAGATGTAATTTTACCACCCCGGCCTCTTCTCCAGGGAGTGTGCCCCCCACTCCGAGAGAAGCACGATTCTGCAGCACGTGACCGCCTCCCAGACTCCCGCTAACCTCCGGGCAGGGCTGCTGGGGCTGAGCCGCAGGCGCTCTACGTCGGGGTTTCAGAGTCTAGACCAAGAGAAGCTGCGGGGCGTGCGGGGGCTGACTCGGGACAACCCAAGGCTTGGAGAACACCACCGAGATTCTGCCACAAGGACTGATGAGACAGTGCAAAGGAGAAGACCCAAGAGACACAGAGATGAGACACCGTGTGCCGAGGTTGTCGAAATCTAGTGTTCCTGAGGCTCAGCTTCCTCCTCACCCTGGATTTCACGGGACACCCCAATTTCCTTGTCATCCTCCACCTGTGTTTACACTAGTCTGGACCGCATTGCTGGCTCTCCTGTCCAGAGGAATTCTAACTAAGTCACCGCAGCAGAATCACTGTGTCGAAGGAATGACGTCTCCAAATGTGCTGGAGCTTAGGAAAGACAGGGGCCAAGCTGGCCTCTGGAAGCAACAAGAAGAGCCGTCCTCTGAGTGCTCCCTGTGTGCCAGGGACTTGTATTGTATTCATCCCACACGAGCACACACACACACAAAGATGACACAGAGAAATAAAGTCACAGCTTGAGAGGATTAAACAAAAAACGAAGTTTCTGGTCCCAGCTGGTTTTAGGACTGGGACTTGGGCACAGAGTCCACAGAGAGGAGACTGAGGAATCTGGAGATGGTCTGGGCTGACAGTGTAGACTTTAAAGTCTTGGGGCTTCTAGGAATGGGACGGGACCTCGGCCATTCGGGGCCCACAGGCCTGTTTCCGAGCTCAGGTCGGAGCCAGGCAGGTGGGGACACCTACAATGTTGACTACATGTCAGTCACGTAAATGGATTTGTCTTGACAACTCTATGAACCAATTACCTTGATTATGCTCACATTCAGATGAAGAAACTGAGGCGTGAGGGGGTGACACAACGCCGGATGTGACACAGGGAGCTGGGGGCCGGGACCAGAGCCCTGGCTCGGGAGCCCGAGCTTCCTGGTGTGGCCCCTCACCTGGGTCCCCTCTGCCCTGGCCGGCTAAGCACAGCCAGTTCCCACGGCTCGCCCCGGCCGCATTATCAACAGCGTCCCCTTTCACCCTCCAACGTCCTGCAGAGTAAGTCCCATGCTCACAGGACCCATAAAGAGCCTAACGCTGAAAATGCTTCCATTCTGTGCCTTCTAAAGTCTCTCCCTTCCCCACTTTCTGAAAAGTTACTTTGTTGCTTCCAAGACCCTCCAGGCCCTCACTCAGCGGCCCCAGAGTTGTTCTAGGTGCCTGGCGCCCCTTTTTCACACCCCCACCCCACCTGAAGACAGCAGTCTCTGCGCGTGGCCGTCACTGACACAGACATTAGACGGGGTCGGACTCTGTGCTCACGTCCGGGTTGCCGGGGGGCCGGTGGGGGGCTCTGCAGCGAGGCTGTCTGCGGCCCATTCTGCCTCCGCTCTCCTCGGAGTACAGACTGTCCTACTTGAAGACCCTTTCGCAAACTCCAAAGCAAACCCCCCATGTTTCTGGCGACGTGGAGACAAGCAGAGGTGCTCTGCCCGTGCGCACATGAACAAAGCTTTCCTGCGGCAGGGATTCCGGAAGATCCTGACTTGTCGATCCCCGACCCTGATGGACTTCCCGTGTCACCGCAGATCAAGCCCCTGCAGCATCTCTAGGCCCTCGTTCTGTTGACTCCCATAGTGGCTTCCGCGGTGTTCCATCCTGCGTCTGCAGCCCTCTCCTCGAGCGCCCGGCCCGGTCCTGCGCACGACGTCTGGCCAGTCTGCATGTGGGTTCATTCTTCACGGCTCGTTGCAAAGCCAGTCGTCACAGGCACGTGGACTCTGCATCCAGACTCAGATGACATCTGGGGCAGGCTGGCGTGCTTCAGCCAGTTTGTCCCCAATTTTTGTGTAGGCACCACTGCTTCCTTTGCGCAGCTGACCCTGGGCCTCCCGATCCTGATCAGCAGTGACACTGTCAGTCCTGATGGAGTCCATCCACAGCACCAGGGAAGAAAAAACAATGGATTTTTTTTTCTCAGAGATCTATATCAAGGGAGTTCAATGAATAGCCTGTAGCCTAGTTATGCCAAATTCATTTCACATGGCTCATGAATCCTGAAAAGGGTAACAGGTCTGCTGCATTTGCATATTTCAGTGGTAAGTTGAGTTAAATGCACCAGCTGCATCATCTTTTTTTCCTTCTAAACTGATGAGTCAGGGTGAATCCTCCGTGAGCTTTTCCCCCAACACAGTAGAACACACTCTGTGCCTATCGTCGGGAGCCGAGAGTAAACCGTGGCCCTAACCCTCCGACCCCGGCTACCAGCCCTGGGCCTACACAGCCCAGAGGAGCCGCTGGAGAGCGCGGGATTCTGCCCGGCTTTGCTGTTGGCTTTTTACAAAGGCTGCGTCTCTTCTCCCTTCACGGCAAGCTCACCAAACGTCTACTATCTGGCACCAAGAAGACGCCCAGGGAGTCAACACGTGGGGATTCTGGGCCTACGAGATGAGCGCGGAGCTGGAGTTGGAAGGCCTCTGCAGGGCCACGGTGGCTGACTGGCCTCCCACAACAGCCATGCTGTTTGAAGTTCTGAGGTTACCGAGGAGAAACCCGAGAAATGGGGGCACGTGGCAGAGACTCTTTCTACCTCAGCGGCCAGAAAGGCAACCGGGAGAAGGCGGGTAGCAGCGGGAAAGTCAAGGAACTGAGGGCACCACAGGCCCCCCCCGCCCCGCCCCCGCTAGCCCCCCACAGGTCCTGCCACTCCTTCCCCTTCTCATAACGGCTGCAGCCAGCTGAGGCTGCCACACACACCACAACCCTGAGTCACATTCTCGGGCCGCTGCCTTCCCCCCGAGCTTCTGCTCCTCACATCACAGCGCTCCCCACGAGCAGGCTTCGCCACCACCGATCGTCCTCTGCACTTTTTCATTTCAAAGTCTGGCATCTTCGGAGGGATCTTCATCTTATGTAAACTCCTCCAAACCCTATTAATCACTTCCAGAAATACTCGAGCCAGGGTAACGAAAATAACGTACTTCTGCAGTGCTTGTTAAATCCTACTGGCATTGCTGGACAAAATGAAAAACGAATTGAGAGAAAGCACTGCAGAAAAACAGAAATTATACTGTTTGCAGGCACGCTGTCTGCTTCCGAGGCCTTCTGGCTGACGGTGCTCCCGTGCACATGTGACAACACCCAGATCAGCAGGCTGTCACTCACCCTCTTCCAGAATCATACTGAAAAGTTCAACCACTGGACTCCAGAGTGGAAAAAAAGGAAGGAATTCTTTCGTATTAATACACCAGTGAAGTTAAAATATCAATAAAGGGCAATCAGTACTTTAAATCAGGAAGCTTTTTTGGGGATCAAATACCCACTCAGTTTCAGCGAAGCCAGGCTGCGGGCTGGGGAACAAAGCAGCAGCTCCTGCACTGACAATGGCCTGAGGACCAGTGCTGGCCTTCACGGGGGTGGGTGGGGGGCGTGGGGACACCCAGTGGGAGTCATTCCTTCCTGTTGAAGCCCTGGAAGACCCTGCTCAGCAAGCCGCATCTGACCCGCCTGCTGGCTCCGGGATCAGGGTGCTGGAGGTCTGGGGGTGCGCTGGAGAAGCACCAGAGAACTTCCCTAAGGAAAAGAGGGCACAGACGACTAGGGGAGATGTTTAGGCCCATGGGGCTCCGGTGTGTTTAAGGGGACACTAGCAGACTGTTTACCTTCTCCGTCTGTGTACATGACCTAATTTCTGTGATTCAGTTTCCTCATCTGTAAAATGGAGCATATAAGAGCACGTGCCTCGGAGGGTTGTTGCAGCATGGAACGACCAGGGCTGTATGGGCCACACAGGCTGCTGTTCCCCGAGAGGACAGGCGACGTTTCAATAAAGGACAAGGAGGAGAGCATTTGCTGCCTTTAACCTTTCTTTGCCGGCTGCCCCCTAATGTTTAAACTCCGCAGCCAGCGTCACTCCCTGCCACTGCAGGCGGAGCGGAAACAGTGTTCGCCCACTGGGTAGGAGGGGCCCACTGGGAACATGCGAGAAGGCGGGACGCTGAGAAAGGAAGGTCCCAGCAGCGCCCCACACCCCTGAAGCCGCCCGCCCCATCTCTCTGGGCCCTTCCAGAGCCCTCAGCGGGTACTCCCCACAGCAGCGGCCCCAGGGGGCAGGGGCGGCACCCGAGGGGGCAGCACCCGCACCCCCGGCTTACAGGGCCCAGCACTGGAGAGACCCCCCCCCAGAGAACCACGGCCACCTGGGACCCCCAAGTCTCGGTCCAGGGCTTAAGAACCCTGGCCCTTCCCCGAGAAGCGGGAACTTCTGTGACCGTGCGATGTGGGAGGAAGGCCTGTGGGCTGACCTGGGTCTCACCAGGACGCCCCGAGGCCACTGGGGTCCCCTGCCCCCGCCAGCCTCACGCCACACCCCAGCCCCGCCGTCCCGCAGGCCTGGCCTCCTGGGCTCCAGGGGTCATCGGAGGACATTTCTAGAGGCTTCTTACAAATTTCCTTGGGAGCATGTTTACCCCTCGAGGGGAAGATGCCTCCGGCCGCCAGCCCCCAGCCCGCGAGCCCGGCGCAGCTACCTGGCCTGTTCAGGAAGTCGCAGTGGCCCAGGCCCGCGATGTCGATTCTCTTCAGGAAGAGCACCGTGCTGGTGAGGCTGGCCTCCTGCACCGCCGCTGCCTTCAGGGGCCGCATGTCTCGGGAGGCAAACTCCTCGGAGTACAGACAGAAGAGTTTGCCTGGAAGAAACCAAGGAGAGCGCTTTTAACGTCTCGGCTGCCTTGGTGCAGGAGCTGAGCGCACTTTCCGGGGGCGCGGCGCTACCTGGGGACGAGGCGAGGACCTGCTTGCGCATCTCGGCCTGGCTCCGGCTGATGGGCCGCGTGACCAGCGAGTCGGCCCTGATCCTCGGGTTGTACACCTGGAAACGGAAAGACACAGCATCTGTCGCATCAGACAGTCAAGGCCAGCAGGCGTGGGGCGGAGGAGCGCGGGCGGTGGCTGTCACTGTCACCTGGTGGGACGCCCGCCCCGCCCCGCGCTCTCTGACCCAGCCCCGACCCACACACCGCGAGCGCCTTAACCAATCCATTCCAAGTTGTCTGCTTTCACTGTTGGTTCCATAAATATGGGACCTCTGCACCTGAAATGCTAGCGGTGTCACTTCTCAGAGCACGACCCCGTGACGAGGACGGGGGACACCTGCCCCACGGAGGAGAGCGGCACGGACCACCAGCACAGCGGTGTCTCCAGGGTCCATGCGAACTGCCGTCTGTCTTGGCGGTGTGACCGTGTGAACTGAAGCCGCGCTCTCCCAGACCTATCAGCCCCGACAAAAACTGCATGTGGCACCAACAGGATTTTTTTTCTTCTTATGGGGCCCTGGCGGGCGGAAACAGCCGTGGGTTCTCGGAATGCTGGACTAACCCAGCCAGAGCCCAGGCTGGTTCCAAGGGAACCTTCGCAATGGCTGGAACTGATCTGTCTCAGTCGGAAAGTAAGATACTTAGGAGACCCGGTTTCCTCCAGGGATAAAAGCTACCAGACCAATACTTGCGTAAGTTCTTTGGCTTCTTAAATGCTAGGATTTCTTAACTTCCAGTGTCTTTGAGAGTTTGAGATCTCCTACTTCCCTTTTTCCTCCTTTTTTTCTTTAAAGGTAGTCATAAAAGAATACTTTTAAAAGTTTGGGACAGAATTTTATCCTTTCAACATTAAAGCTAAAACTTGGTAAGATGAAAGTCCACATGGTTGAAATTAGTTTCTGGCAAATCCCCTCGGGGAAGATGTTGGTTATTTTGATAATGGGGCTCCCGAAGTACCCGGCACACGTACACAGGGAAAGGCGGGTTTAGGAGTCCGACGGTTGGCCTCGCTAGCACCGGAGCTTAAGAAAAACCACTAATCGGGGGAACCACCGCCTGTATGCTCTGGTAGTTGTGTCTTTTCTCAAGACGTTTTCCTGGGGCGCCTCAATCAACTCAGGTTAGGGATGACCTACAGGCTAACGAAAGGCAGCACCCCGATCACAGCTCCTCCTCACTCCCAGCGGAGACGGCGGCAGGCGGCCAGGGACAGCTACTAGTAGAGGCTTTACCGACTTGGTAATAATTACCTTTCTCCTTTCCACACCCACATCAATAACAAATCTAACTGTGTTGCTCCAGATGAGAGACTCTCCGGAGCTAGTGGTCAACACCACTCTTCTCTGGTAAACTTGGCATCTGTTTTCTGTTTCATCATTTGGCTTGAACAATGCACATTTCTCTTCTGGATACAAAGGAATGACCACCAGCTCTCCAAGATCCGGGTTTATGTTAGATCCTTCTTGACAGATGATTTCATAGGCTTTCTCAATATCCTAAAGTAAAAAATATCATCCATGAGAAGAAACATGTCACAAACAACTTTACTACTTAAAAAAATTGAATTAAATAAATCTATAGGCAAAAGCCACATACTGTATACGAGGAAAGAAAGACCTACGCTGTTGTCTATGCGAATCATGATGTGAAAAGATGTAACTGGACAAGAACATTTCCTTTGGGGAAGTTAAATATAATTTATAAACAATTTCATTGCTTTTAGCCCAAGGCGGTTTTCCTCTTGTAAAATGTACTACCTGTACCTCCATGCATTTACCCCATGTTTCTAGCTTAATGCAATTTCTCAAATCCATTACCAATGACGGGTAAGCCAAAGCTGTCTTCATGTCAGTGGTGATGCATCACTCTAAGGGTGGCAGAGGTATAAGTCACAAAACGTCTGGATGTCCGATAAATGCACGCACATGCGCGCACATGCACACACGTTCTGTAATCAGGGCCTCTGGGTCACTCTGGAGGTTGTCTTGGTCCATTAGCCCCTTAAGACAACACACGAGCAATGAAGTAGGCAGGAAATATTCACTGCTAATTCACACACGTTGGCATGACTCAGGCATTTGGAAATAGCCTTTTAAATTGTTTCATTGCTAAATGCATTAGAAAAAAAAAAGTAAATTATTTCCCCTAAAACTATACGTAAGTGGTGCAAAATGCTCAAAAGGAAACGCTTTTAGATGGTATTGTTCTGTTTCTCAAATACAACTAGTTTTTAGGACCTCATATAAAAAAGTTTCACTTATTTCTTATACCTTTTTCATTTATGTTTCTAAAATTTCTACATTCTTAAGGGCCCAACTAACAAACTACCAAATGGAAGAAGCTTCATTTCATTCATTAGATTCCACTAAAATACTAAAAAAAAAAAATGACTTTCCGTGATCTTTCGAGTTTTAGGACCTATTCTGTTTTCTAGTGCGCTCGCTGACTCTCCTTCCTTCAGTTCATTTGCAGAAGAGGGTTGAGTTAACAGAAGGGTTTTGTAGGCCAGATCTGCCTGGAAAAATGGCATCACAGATGAGCTGTCTGAAAGTTATTCCTGAGCTGCGGGGAGGCCCCAGGAATAGCAATATCTTAATGGTATCTTAATGGTAACGAAAGTGGTAAAGAAGAAAAGAGGAACGTCCATCAGAAGATGAACTGTGTCCAGTTTTTTGGGGAGATGCGGGGAGAAGCAGACTCCACTCCAGCTGTGGAGTTCGGAGCTGAACTGGGAGGGAAAGCTGGACCGGCAGAGGAATGCTGCCGACCCAGGGCTCTGCCGTGGGCCTGTGGACATCAGGGGACCTCCCTCAGAGATCCCAGGACCTAGATCAGACCTGCAGCCCCTGCCCAACCTCACGGCCTCACTCTCAGCACTTGGAATCACAAAATCCGGCCCACAGCCTTCATCTTACTATCCCTTGCTAGAGTTTCAGACCCTACAAGACTACGGTTTCTTAACAGGAAATGTCTTTCTGGTCCAACTTCAGGAAGGACTATATGCCTTTGTAAGCCCTGGGGTTCCACTACCAGCCTGGGTAAAACTGCATCTCTAATATCTGACATTTCAAAAGTCCCCATGCCACTACTATAGCTTATAGTAAACTTAAAAGAATCAAATACCTTTCTTAAGACCATCCATTATCCTCAATTCTGTTAAGAACTTTATTTCTCAAAAATCCATTTTAGGGGGCGCCTGGGTGGATCAGTCAGTTAAGCACCAACTCTTGATTTCGGCTAGAGTCATAGGATGGAGCCCCAGGTCAGGCACCGAGCTCGGCAGGGAGTCTGCTTGTCTCTCTCCCGCTGCTCTGCCCCACCCCCCCCTTTTAAAAAGACCAGGAAATTAACCTCTAAGAAGAAAGGTATAATTCTTGACATTCTGGAGCTTCTAGATTCAGCCAAGAGAGTACTAGAGGGGAAGTAGGACCACTGTAGAGCTGTAATTAAAAACAAAATCCAGTGCAGCCCCAAAGGGTACCATCAGGAGGTCAAAGCAGTAGCAGGTGCTCAGTTATACATTTCAAATTGTTCTTCTGAAAACAAATCTTCTAGAATCCAAGTTAGATTTTTTTTCCTTCATCTTTTAAGAAAAGGAGCCAAAAGGACAGGGAGAAGGGCTTCTGGTTATGCTATAAATTATATTTTTCTACCTCATGCCCCACTACTATAGGAACATCTGTGGGAACTTATTTTGTTCCTTTGCCCAGGGTCGGGTGCTTAGGGCATAGTCTCCCTCTGCAGCAAACTCTCCTGGTCAGGCAGGTGGGAGGCAGTCGAGAGCCTGACAGGAGTCAGCGAGCATCTTCTCTCCGAGACCATCCAAGTGCCCGGGCACAGCCCGAGAGCCAGCCCTAGGGCTCTGGAGACCCCCGCTGTGGCATCCCGAGTGCTTTCCCTGTCTCCTGCTCTCACAGCTTGCGGTCTCAGAAGCTCTGCCAGGTCCTGCCCTCGGAACCCGTCTTATTTCCTGTGCCAGCATGGCTTCCCGAGAACTTAAAAAAAAAAAAAAAGTTTGCTGGAACCAAATATTTAAAGAGTTGAGTCAGCAAACAGGCACCTGGATGTTAATTATTAAAAGCTTCCCAACAAGGTTAAAAGGTTCCCCTAAGGAGCCCGATGACTCCGTGAGGCCAGAATATTACTTACCTGTTCACAGGCCAGAAAGACCACAATGTCCCCCTTCTCACCAGACTGGTGAATTTCAAAGATAAGGCGTAAAATAGACTCAAAAGACTCCCTCTGAGCCCCGCTCAGGTGCACGACCTCCACAGGGTGCTGCTTTTTCACTTCTATGAGAGGCACATTTCCGTAGTAAGAGCTGAGTTTGCTGATCAGGTGTGGCGAGGAGTTAATGATGAGCTTCAGTTCCGGGCGCGCCAGTAAGACATCCTTCAGAAGTCCAAGCAACACATCAGTGGCGATGCTTCTTTCATGGACATCGTCCAAGATGATGACCCCGTAGCTGCCCAAAAAAGGGCTGGACATCATCTCTCTCTGCAACATGTCATCCGTACAATACCTGCGAAGAAGCACTAGGAAAGTCAGAGGCGCTTAAGAAAAACCAGAGACTCCAAATACCACCGCTCACACCTCGGCTACACCCTCTAACGCAGGACGTGGTGTGATAGCATCACTCGTTATCACAGACTCTGGTCTAAAAACAAATTATTTTAATTTATGCTACTTTCTTCACGTGAGAAGTCAAATCTTTCCCTTCTCAGCAAAAACTCACCTAAGCACTGATCTTATAGGGAGAAATGTTCTCTGGCAGGAGGAAGTGGCGTGTTATGGAAATATATCAAGGCTTCATTAAAAAGAGGAAGATGGGGACGCCTGGGTGGCTCAGTTGGTTAAGCAACTGCCTTCGGCTCAGGGCATGATCCCGGAGATCCGGGATCGAGTCCCACATCGGGCTCCCTGCTCTGCGGGAAGCCTGCTTCTCCCTCTCTCACTCCCCCTGCTTGTGTTCCCTCTCTGGCTGTGTTTCTGTCAAATAAATAAAATCTTTAAAAAAAAAAAAAAAAAAGAGGAAGATGGTGACTTATTTAAAACTCCACTACACTCAGCAAGGCCTGGGCCTTCCACATGATTATGTAACAATGATTATGTAAGGGAATACTAGACTTAATCCTAAAACTAAACAAACCTTTAATTTTTTCCATAACACAGAGATCTACTTCCTACCTTTGTGTTAATAAGATCTTGTGTACAGTGCTTTAAAAAGTGCTGCTCCTAAATAAAATCTTTAAAAGAAAAAAAGGAGGGGGCACCTGGGTGGCTCAGTTGGTTAAGCAACTGCCTTCGGCTCAGATCATGATCCCAGAGACCCGGGATCAAGTTCCACATCGGACGCCCGGCTCAGCAGGAAGCCTGCTTCTCTGCTTCTCCCTCTCTCACTCCCCCTGCTTGTGTTCCCTCTCTGGTTATGTTTCTGTCAAGTAAATAAATAAAATCTTAAAAAAAAAAAAAAGTGCTGCTCCTGATAACCATAAAAAAAAAAGAAAAAGTACAGATTGTTAAGGTTTCAGGAAATGTAGTTTATATTCAAATTCCTAAAACAGAATTTCATAAAGCTAAACGATAGTTTTATTAATATTTTCTGGAATTAAATGTATTGAATTTGACCCTGAATTAAAAAATTAAAATTAAATTAAAGTCATTTTTAAAAAATCTATGTTCTATTTGAACTTTATGTATCACTTCTACAAGTCTGAACACTTGATTCAGAAAGACTGTTCTAGGTATATAATATCTGGATAGCCACTGTTTGAGAAAAGGCCACAAAAAAGCTTACAGGAGAACTAAGTTGTTACATACAACATCCAAAATAAATGGTACAAGGCAAGATTATATTTACTAAGGGTTTATTATGTACCTATAAATTGGATACTAACGGGTTACAAAGAAAATGAAAAAGACAACGCTGCCGTCCACAATCAACAGGTCACTTTAAAGGCTCTCATTTGAATAGCTCGTCAATCTGAGCTTTTTAAAAAGTATGGTTAGCACAGATCTCTAAGAAAATGAACCCGGTTCCGATTTACCTCGATAATGAATATTTAGCTAACACATACAAGGTGCTCATGTGTGTTGGCCCCACGGATTAGCTCGTTTTGTCCTCACAACAACCCCATGAGCAGGCAGAGTAAGAACCCCATCTACGGACAAGGCAGCCTGAGGCCGGAGAGCTCAGGTGGCCTGTGCAGGGCTCAGGGGAGCAAGTGGTGGGGACGCTCCTCTTCCCGCCATGCTGCCTCCTCTTCAGAGCACAGAATACCAGGGGGGAGGGGGGGCTGCTTTCTTGTATCACAGGGGCCTTTCCACTAGTTTGAGCCTCTTTGCTGCGACTCTGGACTCTGATAGCAACAGATCGGAGTCTCTGCTGACTCCGCCCTGGCTAGGGGCTGTCAGGCTGGAGAAGAATGAATAGTCTCCGGGCAACAAGAATAATGGCAAAGGGCAGATACAAAAGGCAGTGTGAGGGCCAGGCCCCCAGCCGAGGCAGCGGGGAGCAGAACGGCTGGGGCCAGGGCAGGTCACTGAGCTCCACCGCCCAGAGGCGGACCTGTGCCTCAGTGGCCCCCGGCGGAAAGCTGTTGTCCATACAAAGAGAGAATGCTACGTGCAGGTAAGAACTAAACAAATGTCAACATAAATTGTAGTCTTTCCTGGGGCGGGGCGGGGGGGGGGGGGGGGGGGATGCCATAAAATTATCACACAGAAGCCAAGTCCCAGCAAGAGACGTGTCTTCGACCTACTCTGAAAACGTTATTAGTTTTCTCCACAATTATTTATCTCTGTGGCTTTCTAAATAAATAAATATACACTTGATCTATAGGAATAATACTGTAATATTGCATCTTAAAAGTGACTACTTCCAAGAGTTCCTGCCAAAAGATATAAAAACAGCTACATTAACTTTAGACTACAGTCAAGGCTGTCCTTTAATTAATACCATGACCATCTGAAAGGCCACTTCAAAATGTAAAGGATAAAGAACAAATCTGTGAAGCTTGGGGATCCTTTATTCTTTCTGGGTCAGACGTCCTGCCTTTTCCAACTCCTGCAGGGAGGTTTTCACCTAGTTCATCTCTATCATTCAAGATCATGTGCATAATAGAGAATTTATGCATATATACTTTGATGCATAATTTGATGACTCAGGGACACCGTGGCTATAAAAGCAGGAGGTGACATATCTTTAAGAATTTCAAGTCTTGGGGCGCCTGGGTGGCTCAGTTGGTTAAGCGACTGCCTTTGGCTCAGGTCATGATCCTGGAGACCTGGGTTCGAGTCCCACATTGGGTTCCCTGCTTGGCGGGAAGCCTGCTTCTCCCTCTCTCACTCCCTCTGCTTGTGTTCCCTCTCTGGCTGTGTTTCTCTCTGTCAAATAAATAAAAAATCTTAAAAAAAAAAAAAAAAAAAAAGAATTTCAAGTCTTATCACTGTTGACGGGAAGATTCCCTATGGTCTAACACTAACCTGAAGACCTATCTTCCATTTCTGAAGGTAAACATTTGAGGGAAAGCCGCACAGAGAACGTGTATGGACCCATCATGAGAAGCTCGAGAGGCACAAGCTTGGCGACTTTGGGACCAACCTAACAAGTCATAATCTTCCCCTGAGGATTATGGGAGACATGGAAGAAGTTCAGATATGAAAACCCTGATGATGCCCGTGTAGGAAAAACACCAGCGCACAACGGCTGGGGACAGAGCGACCCGAATAATGGACACATTACGGATGTCCAAGACGTAGAACACAAGAACCCGCTCTTCTGGGATCACGGAACACAAGCCAAGCGTCTTCAGGCACAGCAGACCCAATCCCCCCAAACCCACCTCAAGATGGTTTCGCTGGTGCAGCAGTTTTCAAAGGGGATCACGTAGCCCACTTCGTGGCCAATGTTCACATCCATCTCGTCTGCCACGCGGAGGGCGAGCTGCACCGCCGTGGGCTTGTGGACCTGTGTGCACACCACGCCCCCGTGCTGGTAGCGGATGGAGAGGCAATACTCGGCACACCACTGAGGAACCTTGCACGGGGAGAAAGGAGACAGGATCAGCTTCCTCTGCGAGAACCACCGAAAGATAAGTGTTCATCTTATAAATCTACCACCGGTGAACCACCAGTGAGCTGCGCTACATCTCACTCCGTGAGACTCTCAGCAATCTGTGCTTATGCACAGAGTCACTCCTATTAAAAAGTTGAAGGTTAGTGGGGGCTGTGAAAGTTTGAGTTCTTCCAGATGAAAAAAAATGCAGATAAAAATAAAAGCAAAATAAAAAAAATATTTTTAACCTCAGTTGTGTTTCTGAAAAGACTAATTTATTTACAGACTGTTATTTTCTTCCCAGTTATAAGAAAGCTCCATTAAAAAAAAGGCTCCTGGTTAAACTACATGTTAACTAAGTTGAATTTAAGTAAAGTCTAAAGGAAAAAAATATGGCTCTGGCATCAACTCCTATGCTTTAAGCAATGTAAACACTACATAGTCTTTCGATGAAAAATAGTGACTCCAAATGAAAGCATGCACATTTAAATCCAAATGATCTAAGAAAATAACTAGATAAGCCTACTCAACACTTCCATGGTAACAGAAGCTAAAACACACCGGCATTTATCATCTAAATACAATGTAAAATAGGCCCATGGAGCTAGCCAACCAATCCGTCCAAATTTGGAAAGAGTCAATTCCAAGGCTGATGTTGAGTTATTTATATTAAAAAATCCTTTTACTGAAAATGCAACTGGCTTTATCAAGTTCATCTGTGCAAGAATGAGTAGAGTGGAAAGTACTTGTTTCATCTGTGCGCTATAACCTTAGGCCATGTCAGTAAGCCACGCTTTAACATGTGTCTTTACAATAAATCATCCCAAGAGGGTTTTTAAATAGATCTAAGGTACTTAAAGGCTTAACATGTTTAATTATTTTGAGATTTGCTATTTAATAGACCCATCATAGAAGTTTTAGATTTTAATCCTCGCTATAATTTAAAGAATAAACATAACCAGAAATCATAACTCCAAAACATTACTGCTATAGAATGCTAATCCTGAAAGATTAATAGTGCAAATGTAGTTCCTTCATTTTAAGATAGGTGTCAGCCTTGTCAGCAGGTTAAAAACTAATCAGTAATTAATTTATTCATCACCTGCTTTGTTCTGTGAAAGATGAAGGTTTAGGGTTCCGCAACCAGGAAATGTGGAATCAGGGCAAGCAGGAAACGATAAGGCACTCCAGGGACCAAAGTCCAGACTTTCAGGCCTGGCTTGCTACCAGTTGGTTATTTGGTTGGTTGGTTTAGTAATCTCTTCACTCCAAGTGGGGCTCGAACTCATGACCCCGAAATCAAGAGTTGCATGCTCTTCTGACTGAGTCAGACGGGTGTTCCCACTACTTTGTTAGTTGTAAATCCCAATTTCTCTAAAGTTCAGTTTCTTCTCTGTAAACTGGGTTGAGGGGATGTCTAAGCTCCTGGGACATTTGCTCCACAACGGTTTCTGCAATCCCAGAGGGCACCACCCAGTGGCCACACACGGGTCACCCTGCAGCCACTGCTCGATTCCTGAGGTCCACCCACCCCACCGACTATGAGCTCTGGGAGACCAGGGACCTGTCTATCTTGGTCACCAAATAATCTCAAGTAATTTTACTCAATGAATATTTTATGAACAAATTCCTTATACTTTCCAAAAATATTTTAAAAGTTAAGATTCTGTATACTCTACCTTGAATTGCTTCGCCATTACCAGATCACCTAATTGGGAACTGACATAAATTTTCCTTTTTTCACATAAAATTTCCTGTCTCCCTCATTTCTTAGCAACTGATTTTTAAATTCCTGCCAAGCCCTTACTTATTAACTTTATGTCCTTCATATCAGGGTCCACTCTCTAGGTGTCTAGCTGAGACTTTAAATATCATTCTTGTGAAAACTGTATTAAAACTGTTTGAGGGTCGCCTGGGTAGCTCAGTCAGTTAACATCTGCCTTTGGCTCAGGTCATGGTCGCCGAGTCTTGGGATCAAGCCCCGCATTGGGCTCCCTGCTCAGTGGGGAGTCTGCTTCTTCTTCTGCTACTCACCCGGCTCATGCTCTCCACTCTCTTTCCCAAATAAAAATAAGTACAATTAAATTAAACCATTTGTTTGAGTTTTTGTCTCACCACTAGACTGGAGAGTCCTTAAGCTGGATGTCTGTCGTTCATATTTTCCTTAATACTTAACAGAGGAACTGTCATATAATAAGGATAATAAATATTTGGATGGATGGAAGGTTAATGATACCACAATAATCATCAAAGGAATAAAAGGAAAAGGTCTGGGCTCAGAACTTACAAGTAATAAAACCAAGGGACACTAACTGCAAGGGAAGCATGAGCAGTACCCACTAGCAGAGTGACTATGCGTAAGACCCACCAAACAGTCTACGATTTCTAAGCAAGAATAGTAGGGGACGGTATCACCAACCATCAAGAAGAGAAAACTGGAAAATAAAATTAAACAGCAGAAGGTGCTTTTGTGGGGGAGTGAGGCACTAGGAGGGGAGGGAGCTGACCTTCAGCCTTTGACCTTTGGGGGTGAGGAAGGTGTCAGGTCTGTGTTGTTAAGGAAGCTCGTCCAGGAGTAGCTAACCGGAGCGCAACGGACAAACATGGAGAAGCGAGGAGGCGTGGGAGCTCGAGGTCGGCATCGAGTCACAGGATTCAGAGCTGGAGGAAATCTCTAGAAAGCACGTCGGCCACACTCTCATTGTATACACGAGTGCCTTGCCCGAGTCCTCCTGCAGCCCAGCCGAACTGTCTAAACCCTTCCCGTTCTCGCCCAGTGTAACTGCCACCACACGGCAGGTGCTGCCGAGCATCTTTATACAAAGGTGACAACGGAAGCCTCGCGACTCAGCTGTCAGCATTTTTAACCGCTCTTTCCAGCCTAACAGCAGTGTCGACACACAGCCCTATGATGACCACGCGCGCTGTTTTACAGAGGTGGGGCTGGGCTGAAATTAGGGCACCTGCTTTCCCTGGAACACCTGAGTATATTCAGCCCGGTTATTACTCTGCAATCCAGGAGAGCCGGCCTTCAAAGTCTGGATTGCTGCATGACTCAAACAATCACGGGCCTTGTTCCCAAGCTACGAACTGGGATTTGGACCGCATTTCTCTTTGATCTACTCTTATAAACAGATGCTGCATGATTAGATTAGTACAGTGCATTTATAATGGTATAAATATCATATAGGTCTGGCAGTGCAAGAAATCTAACAATCCAGCAGTCTTCATTGTCCTTTCTTGCCCCTCCACAACTGAGTGCATTATTTCACCTATGAGGCAAAAATATTAATTCAGGTGTGGGAACAGCTCTTCTAAATTATATCCGTTAAAATAACCAGTGAAAGACAAGCCACATGCCTACTGTGCCTCCTGTGGGGAGTGGAGCCCAAGCCACGCTAACTGCAGAGAGCCCACTGAATGTGGCTCTGGCTGCCCATGACGCACGGCCCTGCGGGAACAGTACCCACGGACGAGAGCAGTGAGCGATGCACACGCCACGGGAAAGGAAATACAAACTCAACTGTCCTGCTCAGTACAATTCCTTCTGGCTTTAGGCACCTTCTGAATCACTCTAAGCCAGCTAAGGCCCACTGTCAAGTGTGATACTCTAGCAAACTCAAGAGTATCAGCTGAGAAAAGCGTAATTCAGCAACTGCTAGAAATGTGGACATTTCATCATTTCCGGGGACGAGGATTACAGCGCCTGCATTCTCTGTGCCAACGATAAACACCTGGGCCTTCTGTGCCCTGGTTCTGAGTCCCCTTTGGGAATGTCTTTTTCTTTGTCCCAGTATACCTTAGCCTCTCACCAATGAGTTCCATGCCTTTTCGAGAATTCATTCACCCTCCATGGTTTCTCTGTGAAGATGGTCCCGTCCCCCGGCATCCAGAACATATTACAAGTTTGCACCACAAGAACCTGGAGAGCTTAAATACCTACATCTTTCTCTAATTCATTTGGCTTTACTCTTTCTAGAGAGATATGCTGAGTTCTAGGACACTTTGTGCCTTTAATAACACTTCAGAACTTAGCAAAAGGGCACCTGGGTGGCTCAGTTGGTTAAGTACCTGCCTTTAGCTCAGGTCATGATCCCAGGATCCTGGGATCAAACCTCACATCCGCAGCCTGCTTCTCCATCTCCTGCTCCCCCTGCCTGTGCTCTGTGTCAAATAAATAAAATCTTAAAAAAAAAAAAAAGGAACTTACAATCTGGTGAATAAAATAGGAAACGGCTTTTTTTTTTTGGATTTATTCTCAGCAGAATTTACTCCCAGGCCATAAGTTTTTGTTTCTTCAGTTTCTCTGGGATAGCTTTTTCTTCTGTGCCATCTCCTCTTCTAGATTAGGGACAATCTGGTCTTTTTCAGTCAGGATCGCTCAGTGTGGCAGGGAGAGCTCATGTGTGCATTAACATGACCATAAGCCCTTTACGTTCCAGGCTGCATCTTGGGGGGCTTTGTTCACCTGGATGTGCTCAATGACCAGAGAATGGACATTGAAACCCTGATGTTTAGCACGACTCTGTTTGTAAGCATGTGCAGTAACAACTCAGCACTCTTCTTGGGCCCCCAACCCTGTGTGCAGCGCACAGTCTGGCCTGGGCACACCGCCCCCTGCCCCGCCCCCCCTGTGCCAACGCTCCTGCAGAGTGAGGGCCTTCAGATACCTGCTTGCTTTTCAGATTTGCACACCCTTGATGGCCTGGGCAGCTGCCCATGTGTTCTTAAAGTGAACACAAACATTTGAACCTCTTAATTTGCATGATTTCACAGGGTTTTCTGGGTCAAGTGAAGAGCGAACCATTTTCAGAGGTCACCTCAGGCCACTTAGGGGAAGGGCAGAAACTGCTCTCTTGACACACGAAAAAAATAAACCTATTTACATATTTATCTGGGAGTCTGGGCAATAGACAACCCCCAAATTTGTATGTTTGGTCTAGAAACTCTCTCTACTAGAAATCACAACTGCAAATATTTTCATTCGGAACTCACCTCACAATTGTTTCAGACTCCTTCAACCCATTTTTTTCTTGTTTTTAAAAAGGTTTTATTGACTTATTTGAGAGAGTGAGCAAGCATGAGTAGGGGCAGAGGGAGGGGGGGAAGCAAGCTCTCTGCTAAGCAGGGAGCCCGACGCGGGCACGATCCCAGGAGGCCGGTATCATGACCTGAGCCAAAGGCAGTTGCTTAACTGACTGAGCTGCCCAGGTCCTCCCTCAACCCATTTTCCTAAATGCCATTTCCTGGACTGGGTGATGTGCCAAGTGTGTTAAAACCTAAAACACGCCACTCTGCTCGGTCCCGAAGCCCGGCTCGGCTGTCTCTGGGGTGTGCAGGCAATCAGTGTGAGAGAGCACAGCGAGAATGTGCAGTCCCGGCTCGCATCTCTGGCCCGACAGCAGACCAGCAGGACTCTGGCCCCTCTGTGGCACAAGGTAAGGGGAGTCCTCTGAGGAGCCAGAACCTAATCTATATCCAGACTTTGTCAACTTTAATTACCGGCTGGAGTCCTACAAGTTGTACAGATTCAATGTGAAGCAAAGATGCTCCATTCTCCCGGCAACAGGCCTGGAGGCTGGGGGCTGGGCCTGGGAGAGCTGGGGCCCGGGGTCCTTGGGGGGCCAGAGGACAGCCATGTGAGTTACGCCCGTGCAGAACTTCCTGTCTTTGCACCCACTGCCAGAGATGGGCTCAGCTCACTGAAGGGATTCGTGCATGAATCAAGTGAGACAAAAAGTCATCTGTGAGACACAAGGCCACTCCTGTTAATACATCCTAGTCCCAAAGACCGCCCCCCCAAGCCCTCGTTTTCCATCACTCTTCTGTCCGTGCCAGCCTGGTTCCTCTTCTGCTTTCTAGGACCCTGGGGGCTGCAGCCAGTGCCAAGGCTCTGATCTCTCACTCTTACTCCAGCACCAGATCATGGAATCCAGAAGTTGAAAGGAACCCTCAGGACCACTGATCCACCCAAAGGTACCAATCCTCACAAAAAATTTCCTGCAAAGTGTCTGTCCCTCAGCAGGGTCCTAAGGTCACCCAAGGTGAAGTACTAGGTCAGGCTACATTGGGGTCCCACGTAGGAGTGGGTCACACGTCCCTGGCTATTATGATTTGTGCATATCTTGATACAGAGTGAACATAGGTAGAATCTACCAGCAGAAAACATGGTCAGCATGTTTACTCAATTAATAGGGGAAGATGTTCTATATCATACAGTTTCTTAATTTAGGTGAAGTCTCAAGTACATGGCGCTCTCCACCTCACGAACCCATCCATTTCCTGGGAAATTTCAGGACAAAACCTAGAGAAGGAGAAGCAAATAAAACAGTTCTAAAAATATTTCATTCTCTTTCAGGCTTTTTTATAAAGCTGCTCCCCAAAGGCAATAGGTAAAGGTTCTATAAATATGTGAAAGGTTGTCCTATTTTCCCTAGGGCAGTCACAAAATGCCAGCCAGACCAAAGAGAGATGAAATTTTTAGGATCCTACAAAATGTTTGTGGTCCTCTTTAGAAGGCTTGGGTCTAAAGACAAAGCTTTGTTTGAAAGGCTTAAAACTCTGAAGAACAAAATAGTCTTAGAAGCTCTGTAAAAAATAATCAGCTTGTTTCCAGAACTGAAAAAACAACCATGCTCCCAATATTTAAATTAGTTTACAACTGGCCCATTTCCCATCATTTGAGGACTATTCTGATTTCTGCCACCTTTTGATATACACTGACTTCTCCATTAACAGCAAACAAGCATTATTTATAAAAATTGTTAAGAAGTCAAAGATGACAGGAGAAAGCACTGTTAGGTATTACCATAATATATTACACATATATGGTAATTCTTGCTCTTAAAGATCATGAATTCTAAAAGAAAACTCAGGGAGTATATATTTAATTTTTTTAACGAAAAGCATGGGTTAGCAACTCTGAAACTACATTACTGGCATGTATTCTAAGACTGAACAAGCAAAGCTATAATGAGTAAACAAATGAGTGGCATGTTTCCTACAGTTTGAGAAGGGAGTCACACATGGGAAATGGGCAAAAAGAATGAACCCTGTGACATGGAACTAGACCAGAGGCATCAGCATGAATTCGTGGTTTTTAAGATGCAGACAGAGGAATAAAGACATATATATATATATATATATATATATATATATATAGAGAGAGAGAGAGAGAGAGAGAGAGAGAGAAATACATAAGAAACAGAAAGAGCTAGGGACAAAGAAGCAGAATGAGAGGCAGCCAGTGAGGGTGGCCATATTCCCCGCTTCCCCCCCACCCCCATATGGACTTCCTTGCTCTGCTTACTGACAGGGCCTGGAAACAAGGATAGGCCGATGGCAATGCCACTTAGTGTGCCCATCTTGGTTTCTAAGTACAATTCTCCACTACAAGGAACCAGGGCTCCTTGAGAAAAATGAGTATCTCTGAGACTGGAACAAGGGTGGGACCTCTAACGTCTTACTGGGAAAGAGCAAAGAAGTGCTCAAGAACCATGGGACACGTGGGGACACAGGAATCAGCCTGAAGGGGTGTCCACAGGCCACATCGGGGACAATCTGAGCAACAAAATAAATGGGCTTAGTAACGAATCCATAGAATAAAGAATGAATTATGAGCCTACATTGAAATAAATGAACAGATAAATAACAAAGAGGAAATTGTTTTTCATAAGAATTCCAGATATTAAATGTAAAAGGAATGTCAGAACTAGAAAAATCACCAATTTGGTTACCACCAGTGTAATAAATGTCGAAGAATGATCTAAGGATGCCAACACTAGTAGGCAAACGCATTTTGAGAACTATACTTTATACAGTCTCAAAATATGTTATATCTTTTTACATGTTTTTAGAAGGGAAACACCGATTTATTTATTGATTTATTTTTACTCCATTGTGTAACAACTCTTGAAAATATTTAACAGGAGTCTTACACAAAAGTGCTCATCACGGGGCACCTGGGTGGCTCTGTCAGTTAAGCTTCCAATTCTCGATTTCAGCTCAGGTCTTGATCTCAGGCCTAAAGATGATCACTGTTACCCTTTGGGTATTTTGTCTTCCAGTCTTTTTTCTTCTTTTACACATTTCATATTGTTGAATTTAATTACACATAAAATAATTTCCCTTTAAAATTTTATTTTTCCCCTTAAAACTATGTGATGAATTTTTCCATGGGCTGTGAGCTCAATCAAGCCTGGCATTGGGCTCAATGCTGGGCACGGAGCCTACTTAAAAAAGAGAAACAACAACCAAAAATGCTCATCGCAACACTGTTGGAGTAGCCAAACGCTGGAGACCACCGAAGTGCCCATCGCCAGGGGAATGGATGTAGAAGCTGGTCTATTCACACCATGGGATGCTATAAGAAGGACAAACAAAGGAGGCCCAGCTAGAAAGCATCAGGATCACCTGCGGTTCTCAAAGCCTGGCTTCCAGACCACCAACATTAGCATCACCCCCGCAGGTCTGTTACCCAGGTGAGCTCTTCTCTCCGCACCTACTGGATGAGAAACTGAGGCGGGCGGGGGTGGGGGGGGTGGCAAGTCGGTTTTGGAAGGCCTCCTGGTGAGCCTGACAGACTCAGGTTAGAGCATCACTATTATGGCAGAAGGTCAGTAACGCCTGGGCAGGACCGGTTCGTCTCAGAAGAACACAGTATGTTCATTTAATAGTGAAAAACTGGCTAACCGAAATAACAGTGATTTTGACCAAAAAACACGGTAAAGCTATAAAGAAAAGAAATGATTAATACAAGTTACTCTGTGGAGGAAAGAGGGTAAAGTATGGGGAAGAGCCACACAGACAACCTCTGAGAAAAATAGTGTGTTATTTCTTCAAGGAGGCAGTAGGTATGAGAACCTTACCAAATTTATTAACAGCAGAGGAAAACTCTTATTATGCCTCCTGACAGGAGGCACCGAGGAGGACACCACGGCAGATGCATGGTCTTCCTGCCACAAAGGTGTAACGGGAATCTAATCCTAAGGACACATCATACAGGCTCAAACTGAGCCATGTCCTACAAAACACCTAGTGGTACTCTTCAGAAAGGTCAAGGTCATGAAGGAGGAGGAAAAACAGTAGCTGTTTTAGATCAGAGGAAAGAGAAATGGGGATTACATCCAATGTAATTTGGATTGGGTTCTAGACCAGAAAAATACTTGTATTATAAAGGACATTCGTAGGAAAAGAGATGAAATTTGAATGTCTGTGCAATGTCAATTCTGCATTCCTGACTTTGATAATTACAGTATGGCTGTGTCCTGTTTTTAGTAAATACTTGAAGTATTTGGTGGCAAAGGGCATCATATCATTAATTTTTAAAGAGTTCAGAATAAAAACGGTGCACGTCTGTGTATCTTTGTGTGCATGTGTGCATGGAGAGAGCGACAAGGCAAATGTAAAATATTAACATTTAGCAAAATTGGGTGAACAACACATGGAAAATTTTTGTCCTATTTTTGCAGCTTTTCCTAAGTCTGAATTATTGCAAAATAACAATTTTAAAGATTTTATTTATTTATTTGACAGAGAGAAACACAGCTAGAGAGGAAACATAAGCAGGGGGAGTGGGAGAAGGAGAAGTAGGCTTCCCGCCAAGCAGGGAGCCCGACATGGGGCTCGATCCCAGGACTCCGGGATCATGTCCTGAGCCAAAGGCAGACGCCCAACCAACTGAGCCACCTAGGCACCCCGCAAAATAAGAACTTTAAATGAATATTTAACTTGCCATTTGTTCACAGAAACCAGGAATATTGTACCCATTCAGTTTTCAACAGTAGCTTCTTTACAAGCATTTGTTGTAACAATAACTCACTGTAACAAATAACATTCACAGCAAACCCTCCACCTCGGCAGCTCTAAGTTAAAGAAAAACCACCTACTGTTCACCCCTCCTCTCTTCAAGTTAGAACAAGTAAGCCTCAGAGGTAACGCACAACTTGAAAGGCGCAATGGACAGTAGAAAGTATTCTTGTAATTGTAGCTCAGGACGTTGTGTGACATTAGACAAATTATCAAAACCCTGCTGGGCCAGTTTCATCATCTGAAAAATGAAGGCCTTCTGTCACAGCATCTTTATGGTCTATTCTAATTCTTACATTCCAAGAATCCATGAGTTTTGTAATAAAACATGAGTTTTGTAATAAAAATACTGCTTGCTTTAGAATTTAAAAAGCAAAACACAGATACTACTAAAATCAAATCTAGAAGTTCAGATATAAGAAGAGCCTGGACAATGTTTTCTTTATCTATCTACCCTAATTCTATCCTCCATGCTAGATCCCAAAATGTAGGACCTTGGGCCAGGATGATATCTGACCACTCGCTTATTTCTTATAATCTGGAAAATAAAAATTTTCTGTGCTGTTGAACTTCTGTAACTTAAGCAGCTTAGCCACCAAATGCGTGCATCACCAGACTGCCGGCCACAGGAACGTGACAATTAATCCCCAAACCTGTGGCAGGCAAGTAACACCTATCATATCTTTTAAATATGAGCCATGAAATAATCTGAATGGATTTTTATCTACTATTCTAGAGGAAATGTACTGGTACACTAAACACAATATCCACATAGGCATAATTAACTGTTATTCAGCTGGCTTTAATAAATAAAACTAGGTAACTTAATTGTTGTGTTTGAATTGCTAATGCTCTTTTTGTTTTTTTCATTTAGATAACATCATTAAAACTGAACACTATGTTCTGACATTGCCCTTATTTAAGAAATGAAAAAGTACACCTAAAGCAAGTGGTATTTTGTAATGGCTACTCACCTGAGAGCTCTTGCCACATTTAGCATCTCCTGAAATGATCACAATTTGATTCTGAAGCAGATTCTCCATAAAGGAGTATTTTTCTTTCCATATTGGAAGATCTTCCCTCTCTTTTAGAAGTTTGTAGTAACGTGATGAATATGGCAATCCGTCGAAAGGGTTCAGTTCCAAATCCTCACAAGCCAAAATCCCCTCCTCATCCCCATCACTGGAGTCCAGGGATTCCGGGAAATAGCGTTTCTCAGAGGCAGCGTTTGGGCACTCCAGTTCTTCCTCTTCCATCCTGCCCAAGGGGGAACTCAAGCAGCCGGCATGCCACGGTCAAGGGGCTCCCACAGTAACACACTGCAAGCAGGGCTGAGAGTCTTCAGACGCAAACTCGGATTCTCAGTTGCCAAGACTCTGGTTCAAAGTCTCAGCCAGTTGGGTTCCTCAAACCTGCACCCACTCTTCTCTGCTGTGTTACCTACAGGGGCAGCTCAGGCTCTTCTGCACGTTAAATGACTGTCCATACACCACCCTAGAAACACACAAACAAAAAAAAAAAGGAGGAAAATCAGGAACACAGAAAAGATGTTCCAAAGAAAAAGCACAGGCATTCAAAATGAAAGGGTTAACTGGGTTTTTCTACGAACTGGTTACTGCCTCTCCTTTCTGTGGCGTCTTTGAAAGACTCAGAATCATTCAGGCCAGCTCTTCGTGTTTGGTCAGCTGCAATTTTTCTCCTGGGCAGCTTGGGGACAGTCGCACACTGGACCTGGTGCTCTCGGCCTGACCTCGAGCACAGGCCCCGACAGTGAGCCGGCCACGTGGTGGCTCTAAGGCTCTATCATGTGGTCTCTAGCCCCATGACAAAAGAGATGCTGGATCCTGTTAATGGGGAAAACTGTGAGGGCCCACTGAGTCTTCCCCTAACACTGGTTACAAGGCAGTTTATTTTGTTTTAATTAAGAAATCCTCTAGCTTTAAAGGAGAGTATTTTTAAAAACTTCATTTAGAGGGGCGCCTGGGTGGCTCAGTTGGTTAAGCGACTGCTTTCGGCTCGGGTCATGATCCTGGAGACCCGGGATCGAGTCCCACATCGGGCTCCCTGCTCGGCAGGGAGGCCTGCTTCTCCCTCTCTCAGTCCCTCTGCTTGTGTTCCCTCTCTAGCTGTGTTTCACTCTGTCAAATAAATAAATAAAATCTTTGGAAAAAAAAAACAAACTTCATTTAGATTTGCTTATGCCAGTCCACAATGACAGGTGAGGATTTTTTTTTTCCCTCTGAGGCAATAACTAGCTTTTATTAATAAGGTCTTTTGTTTGTTTAATCAAATCAGAAGCCTCAAGCATATTTCTGGAGATTCTAGGGTCTTGATCCCAAAATATGTGATTCAAATGGCAACAGAAGAAAACATTTATTTTTTTAAAAAAAGATTTCATGTATTTATTTGAGAGAGAGAGAGAATGAGTTGGGGGTAGGGGCAGAAGGAGCAGGAGAAGCAGACTCCCCACCAAGCAGGGAGCCCAACATGGGGTTCAATCCTAGGACCCCAAGATCATGACCTGAGTTGAAGGCAGATGCTTAACTGACTGAGCCACCCAGGCGCCCCAAAAGTATTTATTTTAAACGAAGAGAAATTACCCAAGCAAGGGCAAATTTACACCAGTAACTTATTCCCTACATGTCAGGTAAATGATCTTTCAATCCTGAGTGATTTTCTAAAATCCAATCAATATTGCTGGAAATAGGCCCCTTTTCACATTAGCTAGGTGAAACCTAAAAATACAGAGAAACTCAAGTGAAAAAAAAAAGTGTAATCTGTAACTCATGATATTGTCAAATTACACTTTTTATAGCACCCTCATTTGCTCTAACTATTGCTTTAGAAGGTTAGTGGGCTCATAGGGCTAGCTCCTCAACCGAGGTAATGAAAACACCTTCTTCACTACTGAAGCCAGGCTCCAGGGAACCACTGAGACACTCAAGAAACACTTGCCGAGTGCCTCCCAGGGCTTCAGTTAATAACACAGAGAAGGATACTTTGAGATCAGGACCAAGACTTTACAAACTCACACACAAATAGGCCAAGAGGGAGAAAGGATGTTTAAGCTCCTCAAAGGGAGCTTAAAATTCAATCTGAAAGTTGTTTCAAAATTAGAGTGCTGTAATAAAATATGGGTTAACATCACAGCTCTTTATTGTTCCTATGGGTGAGACCAGACCCACCAAGTAGCTCCGAGAAACACTCTGGCTTGAGATCATCGGACAAGATGACTTTAAGAAGGTATCTAAGAATCAGAAAATTCCATTGCTTAAGAGAAGTTAACATTTGGTTTTATATTCAATTTTTCCTTTTCTCTGATTAGAATCCCTTCTAGAGGTTCTCATTCTACATGTAAATTAAACTGCTGTTACTATGATGAATGATGGCCACAGGCACTATTTCTGAGCTGTTTTACCTAAAAAAAAAAAACCACGCAGTTATTATTTTTACCAAAGAAACACCCTTGAAATGTTTCTCTTAGTTTTATAAAACTCCCTAAAGGTCAAACATCTTGTAATTAAGTTAAAATCTTATTTGTAAAGTATTGATTACTTTGAAGCATCAAGAAAGAGTCCAGTTTTCTAAACAGTCACCTTTCTAGAGATGGGAGGGTTACCTGGCCGCCTCACCACACCCACATACACAGTACAGCCCCGGCACCCACGTCTCTCCTAGGCTGCATTCAAGACGGCCGCACATGCTTTACCACCGCTCCCCTGCAGACGCGGAGCCGGCTTCCTGCCCTTCATCTAAGCGGGCCCTGTGAATCACTCCGATCAAAAGAATGCAGTGAAGTGATGCTGAACCACTTCCGAGGCATTCACATGCCTGAAACACTCTCTCTTGGAGCCAGCTGTCATTCTGTGAAACGCCCAAGCCGTGTGGAGAGGCCACTGGAAGAGACCTAAGCTGGGCTTCTGCTGGCAGAAAGCACAGACATGCCACGTGGGTAAGCCACGGAGGATGGCTCCAGCCAGGCCAAGTCTCCAGATGACCCCAGGCCCAGCCAATGCAACACCCAGCCAGCCCAGAGAGCCGTGGGAGGAACACGCAGTCACGGCTTCTGTAAGCTACTCCGTTCCCGGGTGTTGGTCTTGGCAGCCCGACAAGCCGACCTCTGCCTACTACAACAATCTAACTTTCTCTTCATGACTCAGGGTCACCATTACGTCAGTTTTCCAAACAGAATGATGTCCTCAGACTTCCCACAAGTGTCCAGGGATCTAAGGCCAGACTGGTCTGGAGGCCTGCTTTTCTGCAGGGATTCGATGCCCACAGCCCCCTGTGGTCAGCATGCTTACCTGGGGGGCCCTTCTCTGCTTTTGTGACCTGCTCGCCTACCCAGCATGCTAGAAACCAGTTAGGCTTGTTGGACAGAAATACTTGTAAAGGTTGAGCCCTCAAAGGGCTCTCTATTGAATTCAGCGAGCCTGAGGGGCAGCACTATGAAGTCTGTGACAGTCTATTTTCACTACTCAGAGGGGCTTTCTGTTGCTTGGTAGTTTGAGTCCCAGATTTGGACCCAGATTTGGAAAGGGTGGTGGCGGAGTTTTCGTGACTTCTCCGCATTTATTCTGCTACCGGCGTGACCCACATCAGTATTTGCTTAGAGGTAATTAAATACACACAAGAGATCCAAGTTTTGGCTTTTGGCAAATTTAGTGGTACCGGTAAGGGAAAACAAATATGGGAGGTGACACGCAACTCAAAATAAAATTTATAAAAACTGTTCTGTTGGCAGTAACGGCTACATTCCACTACAAGAATCTGAAAGATTGGTATTTGATCCTTTTCAAGGCCTTCTTACGTAAAAATTGTAGATTGCACAGCTTGTCAGGACTGCCCTTTGAGTCTGCTACAACTTTTAAACGAGTATTTATGAAAAATAATACAGATCTAATGTAACATGAAACTACCTCAACAAGAAAGAATCAGAAGCTGATGTAAGATGAGCTATGTCTTAGTCACTGCGACTCTTGGTTCGGGTGGTGAATTCTAGAAACACAGTTCACAGAAAAGGTAAAGTGTGCAAGGGATTAGGTAAAACAAGATCATGAAATATGTCCTGAGAAACTCGGGATTAGGTTTTGCTGTTCAGTGTTCCTCTTCTGCACTTTTCTCCAAGTCCAATTTACTAAAAATACATTCTTCACACCTATCGATTTCTCAAATGTACAACGTGAGGACTTGTGGCGGTGGAACGGCGCCCGTCTGCTCTCCCACGGTCTCATGGCTTTGATGCCACCCACGTGAGGGGGCCTCCGCTTGCGTGTTCTGTCAATCCTCGCTTCTGAACTTCAGTCTCATGTGTTCTACACCAACTCATCATGTCCAACCTGGATATATAACATTTCAAACTCAGTTGTCCTAAACTGGGCTCCTGATGTTTACCCCCAAACCACAAAGCTGGTCCTCCCACGTCAATGACTTCCTTCAATTGTTCAGACCAAAAAATTTGAAATTATTCTTGATTTTTTTCTTGATCTCAAATTCTACATCTGATCCTTCAATGGATGTAGCAGGCAGAGTAACAGCCTACAGAGATGTGCGCATCGTCATCCCCGGAACCTGGGAACGTGTACTCTGAAGGCTAGAAGGGCCAGAGGACATCGCCAAGTTCAAGCCCTCCAGCCAGGGAGACTATCCCGGTGAATCCAGTCTAATCTTATGAGCCCCGACATCAGACAACCATCCCATTTATAGTCAGAGGGATGCAGCATCGTTGGCTTTGAAGATGGAGGAAGGGCCATGAGCGAAGGAATGATGTGGGTGGCCGCTACAAGCCGAAAAGACAAGGAAATGGGTCCTCTCCTACAGTGTCCAGAAAGGAACACAGCCCTGACGATCCTCAATCCTAACCCAGTAAGAACCTGGATGGACTTCTGCCCTACACAACTGTTAAGAGAATAAATAACCACTCACTTCGTGGTGGTTTCTTACAGGAGCAAGAAACAAACCGACCGGGTCAGTTCTACTGCCAAAATACACCGAGCACCACTGGGAGCAGCTGGGCCCCCAGATCACCGCAGCAGCCTCCTGCCCGCCCTTCTGATTTCATTCTTAGCCCTCTAGCTCCTTCTCAACCCAGTCGCAGTGACCCTGCTAAAGTCAGCTCATGTTTCCCCTGCTCACAAGTCTCTACTGGTTTCCCACCTCATCTCGCTCCAAGGAAAACCCCAAATACTCAATAAGATCAACAAGCTCCGAGGCTCTAGACCTGGCACAGCTCTGGCCTCATTTCCAACCACTCCCTTGCTCCTCACGCTTCCCACCATGGGGCCCCCTGGATGTTTCTCAGACACCCTGGCATGGCACTTTGTGCCTGCTCCTCCGTCTGAAATGTCTTTGCCTCAGGTGTCCCCGGCTAGCTCCCTTTCCTTGGGAAAGTTTTTATCAAATGTCAACCCAGGGAGGGCTGACTGGCTGCCCTGTCTACACTTTGACCCACATCCCCCCCGACCCAGACCCACTTCCTAGCCCCTCTTCCTGCTTTCCTGCTTTGTCCTTTCCCCTGGCCACTCACCACCGGCCAACAAAGCGTGTATTTCACCTCTGATCTTGCTTCCGGTCGGTGCCCTCCACCATGAGGGAGGGATTTGTGTCTCTTTAGCTCACTATTGTCTACAACAAAGCCTGGCACACACTCGGCATTCAACAAATATTTGTTGAGTGAATGACGTTGGCACTTCAGAGATATTTTCACTCAACTCTCCCAAGTCTGCCTCACACTGAGTCAATGACGACGTATTTTCAAACTCCTGAGGATTTGGTTCTTCCCCTTTCCCTAATCCTCCACTTCATAGCAAGATGCTGGTGATGGCCTACTGTCACTATGCTCGGGATTTCTGTGACTTTGTGTCCCCTTTCATTAACAATAGCACAGGCTCCCGTTATTCGTAAAGGCTCTGCCCTGAACTTCTGGGGAATTCCCAGATCGGAAAACTGAAATATTTGTGCAGATTCTTGGTTTGTCCTTGAATCAGACACCCAAACCACAGTTCACCCTTTATTCAACCTTAGAGCTCTTTTCCTTCAGAAGAGTTATGGACAGAAACCACCAGAGCTGCCCTGGGAGCTGCTGGGGACGCGGCCCATGCCTGTCCCAGGCCGCCGACCTTCCATGGCCCATACAGACAAAACAACATCCTTACAAACCAGGGAACCGCTCAACTACCTGCACTACCTCTTACCCTTTCCCCTTGTTTTTGGTCTCTCTGCTGACACCGTTATTGGAGTGATACCCTCTTTGGTAATTGCCACAGTCTGAGCCCGAAAACTGTGGGTGCTTAATTAACAATTAGAGGCTGAGGAGCTAATGACTGAATCACTTTCTGTTCTTTAGAGATTTCCCACTTTTAAGACTAACATCTGTCTGTTTTATTAAAAGTACTATTCATGATCTAATAAGTTTTCTCCATCCTCAAGTTTTCTCATCTTCCATGCCTGTATTTCTGGTCTTCCACTTACTTACTCAGCCAGGACCTGAGTGCCCACCAAGTGCCTACCCTGCGAACAGACCACAGAGAGGACAGCCCAGGTCGGGGTCCTGTCCTCGCGGAGCTGACTGCCCAGCGAGGCGGAGCCTGGCGGGGAGGGGTGTTGTGGAAATGAGATCGTCTACGACATGCGGACTTAGTCTCATGGTCAAATAACAAGAAGAAGGAAGATGTGATGTGGTTGGTACGTAAAAGGAGAGAGAAAGGCTCTAGTACAGATGAGCTCACAGGGCAGACGGGGCCAGCCCACCAAAGATGGGATGCTAAAGAGACTGTTTTATGTTAAGTGCCAATGGTCTAACTTGCCTGGTCATTTCTTTTCTTTTCTTTTTTTTTTTTAAAGATTTTATTTACTTATTTGACAGATAGCTAGATCACAGGTAGGCAGAGAGGCAGGCAGAGAGAGAGGGGGAAGCAGGCTCCCGCTCCCTGCTGAGCAGAGAGCCTGATATGGGGCTCAATCCCAGGACCCTGAGATTATGACCAGAGCCAAAGGCAGAGGCTTAACCCACTGAGCCACCCAGGCGCCCCTGCCTGGTCATCTCTTGATCAAAATTCTTATTTTTTACTTTTTGCTTTTTTTTTTTTACAATTTCCCAATTAGATTTGATATGGTATTCTTTAATACTAAAAATTATAATGTTCTTAAAGTCATTAGTGAAACAAGTTCTAGGAGCGCTGGTAACATTTTAAGGCAGGTGGAAGCACGCAGTGGGCTTATGAGCTGGCTTACCAAGCTGGGCAAAAAAAATCATTTTCATATACAAAAATTCTTAAGATTTATAAAAACTAAGTAACATTTCTCGACTTGAGCATTTTAAAACATTTTCTGATAAGCCTATGAAAACAGTCTGTTCTATGATCTAATTTGCAGCCGATCCCTTTTCATCTCTGCTCTTTAGGGAAACGGTTCTGGGGGAAAAGGGAACATGCACACACATCTTGCCTTTAAAAAAAAAAACATTCTTTTTATAGGATTCCCAAAACTGTGCTGACATTATTTGACCAAAGAATTTTTTCTTGAAGAATCAGTGCTAATTTGTATTGAAACTTTATAAATATTTCAGTACGTATTTAATGTCTCTTTATATTCTGCACAGCAGGAAATTATTTAATATAAAATATGTATATACAGGTTCAAACAGAATCAGTAATCTAAAAAAAAAACAAACAAACCTAAGGATGAGTCTTCTGTAAATACTAATATTAAAAAGCTATACTTTTGTCACTTGTGCCCCTGAACTCAGTTATTCCCTAGTGTCGCAGATTTTCAATCTCCCAGGAGAAACACTACCCTCGATAAAATGAACTCTGATCTCTACTATGACAGTGTAAGTCCTGAAAACTAAAAAGCATTAATTCTGGCCACTGATGGGAGCAGCGTAGAAAAAGGAGACATCTACGTGGAGCTTTAGAACCACGTTATAGCACTAATGCCAACACTCCCTACAGGCACTCATCACATTTATTCAGATTTTCCCTGCGTCCTCTCGCTCTATGTCCACCACACACTTCCTAAAGTCAAGATGCATTTCTGAGCATCTTCACAACTTCTACAGAGTAAGATATAGGGTTTTTCACAGACCATGTGACCAGTAAATATTTGCTCAACTAATAAACAATATCCCTGTAACCCATAATTATAATGTTTAGAACAGAGGTTAATGAGGCATTCCAAGTGGATAATAACTGTCTTCAGGATAAAGGGCTATTATTTTTTAGAGAACAGGGTCACCGGTCCAACATTCCATGCCAATACCATTCAAAATGCTTAATTGTGGCAACATAAAGAGCTTGCACCAAATGTAAATCAACTCATGCTTCCTTCATTAAAGAAGTCTTGCTATTAAAAATGTCAGCTCAGTGCAACAGTATGATTAGAGCCACAGTCTACATTGTGGCACAAGCTCCTTATTTCACTGCCAACCAGTAACAGTTCGTGGACTGGAACTGGTGTGCAGATCACAATCTGAGAAGCGTGCTTCCCTACTGCTACTAAAGTTGGACTAATAACAATAATGGTAATGATGGCAATTCCACCAATTAGCCCTTATAGAGTGTGCTTACTGGGTGCCAGATGCTCTACGTACTTAAACACTTCATATGGGTTATTTCATTTAAACCCTTAAAGACCCCATGAGGGTTTACTTTATTATTTCCATTTTTCAAATGAGGAAATTTAAGCCTTCGGAGATTTAGTTAATTTATCCAGCTTCTAATAGCTCATCTGAGGGAGAGCAGGTGCTTAAAGTCAAGCAGCCTGATCTGAGCTTAACCCCAGTTAAGGGCACGGTGCACGCCTAACCACACTGTGCATACAGCTTCCTGCCTGCATCCAAGAACCCGAGCTCACGGGAGACACCGCGGACTGAAGGAACACTTGATGCCACGGGACATGTCGGGCAGGGGTGGTCTGGAAGAAATACCATAAAACAGAACAAGTGTAGCTCTCTCATGAAAAGAAAGACATTTGAGAATTTCTGAAAAACGTTGTAATCACCCATGTGGCCTTACAGACAAATATTTAATATGTAAGCTTTATCTCCCAGGCATGTGATACTCTAACTGAAACAATGGGCTTATCGTTACGAGGACTTTCAGAAGGTTACCCCGTAGTCTGCTTTGAATGGGCTTAGAGCTCCCCAAAGCACAACCTATTTGGTTTCCAGTATCTACTTAAAATCTTTCTTGAACAAGATAAAAGTTCAGAATTCATTTAAAAAAAACCCTTATCTCCAGACTTCTAACAAGTGGAGTTTGTTCTGATTTTAAGTAAGCAAATTACATCAGTTGGCTTTTTAAAAACACTCAAATTAAAAAAATGATTCGCTTTTAACTCAATTATCGGCTTATACCAAATATGGCTGGAATAACCAATCCTGCACAATTAATTTCAGAATCCTACATTCCACTGGTAATTTAAATTTCTGTAGATTTACATAGAGGAAGATCTCCCAAGTTCAATCAATACTTACATATCATAATAATCTATCACTCCCCACATATATATTTGTAAATCCAGTGTTTTATTAGAATGCCATTCAGTGCTTTTCTTTTCTTTTCTTTTTTTAAAGATTTTATTTATTTATTTGACAGAGAGAGATCACAAGTAGGCAGAGAGGCAGGCAGAGAGAGAGAGGAGGAAGCAGGCTCCCTGCTGAGCAGAGAGCCCGATGCGGGCCTCGATCCCTGGACCCCAAGACCATGACCCGAGCTGAAAGCAAAGGCTTTAACCCACTGAGCCACCCAGGCACCCCATTCAGTGCTTTTCTATATTGTTTTGTTTTACTGAAGAACATTCTAAAAACCAGTATCTGAGTAAGAGCAAAGTTAATAAAGTTTGCTAAAATATTAACTCAGCTTTTTTATGCACTCTAGTTAGATAATCTGAGCAAACAGTTGAGATGCAGCAAAAACTGAAATCTAAAGAAGAGGTGATTGCCAGTCTTCCCTAGAAAGATAATATAGTTATTTTACGTCCAACATTTACAAACTGAACTTTCGCCTACCTTTTTGTAAAGGCAACATTTATTTGAGGCATCATCATAACTCCCAAAGCTACATTTTACTTGAATTATTGTTCCAAATGGAGATGGTGAAAAACCACAATCATCAGGAAATTTTCCTTCTTGTTAAGAAAGTGATGGATGGTCATTTCGCAGTCACTTTAATAAAACAGTAACAGACTGAGAACCTATGTTGTACATTCAATGGCAAGTAGAAGAAAATATAATTTCAGGGAATGCCAATGCATGAACCCAAGAGCAAGGATACTGCTTTATTAATCTTTCCAGATTTTGAGTTTTGATCACTCCTTAGTTTTCTTGGGTTCTCTCACTGCACCCACTTCCTCATGTCAAATAACTGTGCACCCCAGGGTCCTAACCTTGACTCTCTTATTCCACATAATCTCCCTGGAGAAAATCATTCATATTTAACTACAATTTCTGAATGTTTAATCTAAATTTCCCCCTTCATCTCAGACTTCTTTCTTTAGTTTCTGACCCGCATGTCCAACTCCTACTTAAGGGAAATCCCAATTTAGATGACAGGCATTTCAAATGAACTGAGCTAATCAGGGATGCATTTCTCACTCTCCCTAAAAAGAAAAAGACTTCTTTCCTTTTCTTGTGTCATGGATTTTGAAAACAGAACAATTCTGCCATCACCGGGGCATCATCTCTGACTTCTCTCTCTTCTATACCCCCACGATATGTTTGGACCCTCTCAGAGCCCCCTCCTCCCTGTTCCCCGTCCTCACAACCAGCACACTTATTTTATCATTTCTTGATGGAATTACTACAAATCTCCAGTTTGGTTTTTCTGCCTCTAGTTTTGGCTCTCCACCAATCTGTCATTCACAAGCTGCCAGCAATCCCTTTCAAATGGAGAACCGATCACGTCACTGACCCAAATCCTTCTCATTACCTTCAAGATACAAATCTCACTCCTTTGGTTCTTTCTGATTTAATGCATATCTGCCTCCCAGCTTCACTTCCTTCTATGCTCTTCTATTAAGTTCCCTCAGCTCCCGCCACAATGGACTCCTGCTTAGAGTTGTTCTCTCGTGCCCCTGTGCCTTTCCCTGGGAAGACCTCACACACAATCCATCTGGTCATTTCCTATTCCCTTATGAAGAGCAACCCCCAAGAAGTATCTGGCACATTAAGGATGCTCAATAAATGTTTGCTGTATGCCTTCAGTAACAACCACCTTCACTTAACTTCTTTACAATATACAAGATATTTTCACACCTATCTATAAATCACATTTCATTGATTTTTATTTTCACAACTTGACTGTTAGACAATCCCTGCAGGTCTTGTTATTACCAGTTATCAATGAGGAAATAATAGCTTCTGACTTTCCAAAGTGGCATAGCTAGAAATTAATGTGATCATCCATGACTAAAAGCTTGTCCTGTATTATTATCCTACTTAACTTATCAGGTAGATACTGAAACCCCACTATGAGCTAAAAGGAGTACTGGACTTAGTTCCTAAAATATTTAACCTAATCAGAGGCACAGACCCATGCACACAAAAGGGGAGAAAACTCTACAAGAAAGTAGAGTACAGGACTAGGTGCCAAACTGGGTAGTGTCTCCAGTAGAGAGAGCAGTGCATTTTGTGGGCATTAACCTAATCCTGGAAGGCTTTCCAGATGCGGGGTCAGCAGCATGGTCCTGTAGCCCAATTATACTGAGAATGAGTAAAATGTTGAAAGAGCATTCCTGGAGCCCAACAATTTGAGCACAGACCATTACAGATCTGGAGGACACAGAAGAGACCAGGCAAAAATGGAAATTCGTTTTCTACCTTGACTGAGCTCCTTGTAAATTTCAAGAAGTAGTGGAGAAAAAGAGAGAAAAAAGTACCCTCACTCTGGCAAAACAAAAAGCAAACAAAAGTCCAATAACAGAAACAAAAACTTCCGCTGACTTAGGATAGTAAGTCTAGGAAACACACAGTCAGTTTGTCTTTTTTTTTTTTAATCATCCTACTTGCATTAAATAATGTTAACTTCCTACTGCAATTATTTTTACTTTGAATTCTGATATGGCTAAGAGATTTAAGTAGGAAAAAGTAGGCTATGTCTGTCCCTTCACTGTTACCTTATTCCTGGTTAGAATGCTTTGATTTGCTACTTTAGTTAAGCATCAGCAAAGTAAATGATGTAATAATTCTACCTAATTTGATGATCTTAGAGACTTTTTTAAAAATTGGGACTTTATTGTTTTTACCTAACCACCAGGGACATCCAGAATATGCCAATGAAAAGAAAAAGAAAGCACATGGCAGGAAATCCCCAAAAGGACCAACCAATACCTTTGCCATTCATGTCCACCCCTATCCCATCAGCAATCTTCTGTCTTCAGGATAGCTCCTCCCACAAGAAAGTATATCCCTTTATCTATCTAAAGCACTTTCTCTTACACTCTTCTCATTCAACAGACAAGTACCAATACACTGTACCAGCGGCTGGAGCAAAAAAGAGAAACTGAATCTTGTCCTTAAAACATTTTAGTATCTTTTCCTCCTCAATCCTTTCCTTTCCTCAACCAGTCATTTCTTCCATAAACCCACTACCCTGGAAAATCCAAGGGTGCTTTTGCCAGTTGCCAGTTACCTATCACCTGAAATATTTCAATGCAATACTTCCTCAATGTCAAGTTCATTGCTACTGATAAAAGCATTCTCTACACTGCTAAGTACCAACATGTACCTTTGCTTTTCAACCTCAAAATCTGCATGCAACAACCAAATTCTTGCGTCCTTTTTACTTCAGCATGGAGATCGACAATGTTTTTTTTTTGTTGTTCTTTTTAAATACAAATGCTGAATCCTTTACTGTTTGAGAAAATAAAACCCTCTTTTATGTGTTAATAAAGACCAGGTTTTTTATCACTAACTTGTCACACTGACTACGATATTACTAATGAGCACCACTATGTTTCTTGGATAAGAAGACCAATTCACGATTTTGCTAATGATATGAAAACCTGAGGCTGAAAACACTGTTCTACAGAAGTGCTGTTGTTCTTAGGTGTTGTTTATCTAAAAATGCACTTCCCAGCCTCTAAGTTTCCGGAACAGGTAATTAAAGTGCCACGAAGTGTTTACTTTCCAACCTGAATTTATTACTTCAGTGTTTTAGCTTATGAATTATGAGTTCAGTTTATACCACACTGCTTGTCAATATCCACACATAAACCTTCTTGCTTTGACAATCTGAAAAAGGCCCTAGACAGTCTGAGAGGCGAAGCCCGGTTTGGTGGAACATAATAAATGTCTGTTTCCATCATAGAATATATGCTTCTCAGGTTCAATTAACCTCTGAACGATTCTCTTTCTACGAGGAAAGTAATTTTCCTTGGTGTCCTTGTCATCTACAGAGTAGAAATCTCTCTAGTGGCAAAGAATGAGTAATCGCTTACATGACCCAAAAAGGGCTCTTCTCTTCATTTCTCAAGTGCTGTTTAGAGCAGCGGGAGGAACTGATAGAGGGGTCATAATCTGAAGACACGAGTACTAAATCAATCCTGCAGTTTCCACCCGCCGGCGCTCTCCTTCTCAATCTTTTTCTTTTCTCTCCTCCATTTTTCTTTCCTGCTTAAGGCTCGTTTTTCTTAATCTAGGACTCTCTCCCGGTGGTTTGCATTTTTACAACCCACCAGGCACAATCTCTTGTGATTCTCAAAGCTTCCTTAAAGCACACCCGGCACCAGTATTTCAAAAGCCAATTATCCTGATACTATTGTGTGGGCTAATGTTACAGCTTAGCAGCCTTACAAAGTTTTGGTACGAAATATGTGGGCTGACCCCACAGCTCAACCGAAAACCGGGAGGATGGAAATAAACGAAACAAACACAAAAAACCCCAATCCAACCGGAAAGATCCAACCCAGGCCCACTGCCTGAAATGTGATACTCGGGATGACACTGCAATGTGGGGCAACGGAATTCTCCTGGGTTTCAGGATTCAGGAGACACGTTTGGCCCACTGCCGCGGACGACAGAAGAGGTTTTCTTTTGCTTTATGCTTCCATAAGCGCCGCTCGAGTGATCAGCCTTCCCGGGCCTGGCCGACGCCCCGGCTGCCGAGGGATCGCCCTGCTGGGAGGGCTGGGGGTGCAGAGGGTCGCTCCCGCCGCTGACACGCGGACTTCGGGAGGTAGTGGCGGGGAGGCGGCCTCCGCCCGGGCCGTTTCAGGAGTCGGGGCGGGGTCGTCCGGGGCCAACGGGCGGGCAGGGGGACCCCCGAGGCGGCGGGGGCGCGCCGAGCCCGGGCGACCGCAACAGGTGCGCCGCGGCCGCCCACCCGCCCCTCCCGCCCCTCCCGCCGCCGGGCCGGCCTTTACCTGCAGCGGCGGCCCCCGAGTCCGGGGAGGGAGGCCCGGGCCCCGCCGCCCTTCCCCGCCGGGCAGGCCGAGCTCGCGGGACGCACGGACTGACGGACCGACGGACCGACGGACGCCTCGGGGCGGCGACGGGGTGGGGGTGGGGGCTTTACAGGCCCCCGCCCCGAAGGCCTGGGAACAGGCCCCGCCGGGGGCGCGAGGGCTGCCGGGGAGGGCGCGACCGCCGGACCGGGCCTCGGGGGCAGAGTCTCCAGCCGACGACCCCGCCGCCACCCTCGTTCGCTGCCCCGGCGACGCGCGGGCCCTCTGGCTCGCCCGCGTTTCTTCGCTACTTTTGGTCCCTCCCTCTCGCCGTCCTTTCAGGCCCCTCCTCCCCCGCCCTCCGGTTGTCAAGGCAACCCGAGCGACGCCTGCCGCGGACCAGAAGCGTTAGGAGGGGCGGCGGCGGCGCCGCGGGCTCGGCCCTTGGGGGCCCGGGAGCAGCTGACCATGGAGCCCCAGAGTAAGAGGGCCGGGCCGGGCCGGGCGGGCCGGAACCTCTCGGGAACGAGGGTGGGCGCCCTGCGCACAGTGTCGGGCTTTAACGCTTACGACACGGAAACACGGTTCTCTACCGCGCTCTTTTTTCTCCTGGAGGGAGGAGAGGGGCCTAAACCAGCCGCGTTTGTCCACTCGGGTCACGAGCGCCGAGGGAGTGCGCTGGTAGCCGGAGGGACACGAGAGCTCAGGGATGTGGACAGGAGGAGGCAGCGCCCCCGCTGTGTTCTTTGCTGAAATTACCCCCAAGCAAATCCGTGTATTGTTACTATCACTCTGTCATTTTAGCTTGGTTCATTCGTTGTAAAGAGCCGTCCTGCTTCTAAAACGTCAGCAGTTGGATAAGCTACGATGCTGGGTCTTGGATTTATGAGCGAGACCCCGTCCAACCCCCACTTCATAGTCTGTGCTTTAAAGGAGAAAAAAAAAACAAAAACAAAACTGAGCTTTGTCCAAGCATATTCGATTCATTGCTAGAGGTTGTACCAGCTAGGACACTCCAAAAAAATAAAAAAATAATAAGAAAGAAAGAAAAAAAAAAAAAGAAACCATTTTCCTGTTTCCCACATTGTTTGGCAAAACGTGGGCAGTCTGGAGTTAAGAGATCGAATATGATCTCTAACTTAACTGGGTTCCCGGGCTCCCGAACCTCTCTAGGACTGTCATGTGCTGTCCTTGGTTTCCAAGCTAATGTCTTACTGCTTTTTTTGTTCTCAAAATGGTAACAGTGTTTTCTGTGGAGACTTGGAAGATCTTAAACCTTTATAAAAGGATGCAGTTTAACTCATAAAACCAAGTGTGCTTTCCTTGGACAATTTGAGAGATGGAAGTACTCAGAACAAATCCTTTCTCTGGGAGAAATGCTGACGTTTAAAAGGTTGTTAGTTTTGGGCAAGAAGGCTTTAAAGGATGTTTTTCCTTCCTTTTAACTAATTTGCTGATGAGAAACTTACAAGTTGTGAGTTATAGTTGCTCGAGTTGAATTTATACACTATCCTGCCACTTGCATTTATAACTCTGTATTCTACATCTTATCTAGCATGTTGAAAGAAACTACTGTAAGTATTGTCTAATGTCAAACTAATGCCAGGCTGTGTGTGATTTGTGTTAAGGGAATAAGGAGGTGAAATATCTCTTTTTAGAAACAGCAACTTTATTCCTTCAGTTTTGTTCTTGTTTAAATGTGTTAAGTGTAATCTTCGACTAATTCTGTGCTCATTGTCTTTATCCACTCACTCATTCATAATATCTCTTGTGTTCCAGACATTGTTCTAGAGATGATGGTAGTGTAATGAATAGGATAATGTTAGTTTGGGCCATCTCAGGAAAACTCTGCGGAGACTTACCCATAGAACAACCCATACCTCTCTCAGGTCTGAGATTGGGAGGGAGAGGACAGACAGAAGGCTTCTGAGAGGAAGTAATAGGACGACGTCTGCAGAATGACCTTGATTTCGGCTCAGGTCATCATCTCAGGGTTGTGAGATCCAGCCCCACGATGGGGTCTGCATTGGGCATGGAGTCTGCTTAAGATTCTGTCTCCCTCTGCTTCTCCCCTCTCTGCTCCCTCACTTAAAAAAAAAAAAAGTCTTATGCGTATGAATTATATGTTTATATCACATATCATGGGTTTTGAGGTAGAAAATTTTTGTTAACTAATCTATGCCTGGGGGACAACTGTATGGTTATTCCTCTCCACATATTCTTAAATGCTTTTATCAGCTTAATTTCAGATAATAAAAATAATCACCAGTTATCTTAGGAAATTTTTTTAAAGATTTTATTTTATTTTTTTAAGATGTTATTTATTTATTTGACAGAGAGAGAGATCGCAATAGGCAGAGAGGCAGGCAGAGAGAGAGAAGGAAGCAGGCTTCCTGCTGAGCAGAGAGCCTGATGCAGGCCTCCATCCCAGGATCCTGAGATCATGACCTGAACCGAAGGTAGAGGCTTTAACCCACTGAGCCACCCAGGCACCGTAAGATTTTATTTTTAAGTAATCTCTATGTCCAATGTGGGGCTTGAACTCACAACCCCAAGTTCAAGAGTCACATGGTCTACCGGCTGAGCCACCCAGGTGCCCTGGGAAATTCTTTCACAGTCTAATGAGCACCATTTTGGATAAATATTTACTAAATCGTTCACTGTTGGTAAGTATTTATAAGATACCATTAAGTGATTTTTAAGGTCCCTTTTAACTTCAAAATTCATAGCCAACTTTCAAAATTCAGATTTTACCTGAAATTCACGTTATTTCATTCCCAAAAATATTGGAGAGCTCTATAGATGTGATATTAACAAGTAGTATAACTATTGTTATCATTATTCTATTAATGATATGTTGTGATACTAACATTATCTAACACATTGCAAGCCTGGTGTTTACCTTTTGTTAGTGATAGGTTTCAAGGAACATTTTACGACTGTATTTGAACATAGCGTCGTGAATTGATTGAAAGGAAGGGCCCTTCTTCATTGCTTTAAGGGTTAGACGTACACCCCAGGAAAACACCAAGGAACCGCTAGAGTCCGTCTTGTCCATCCGGTTTCCACACACTTAGGTTTCTGTTCCTTTTAGGAATGACCTTTATTAATGGAGTCATTAAAATCCAATAAACATAAACTCTTCAGACCTCACAGCGGGATCATACTCTGGCTGTAGGCAGAGGAGGGCAGGGGCTACCACTATTTTACAGAATAATAATAAATCAATGAGCCAAGAAATGACTCCCCAGGGAAAGGGCAAATTAAGTAAGTTTACAACCTTGGGCTGTTCAGAGTGGTTTTGGCTTTAATTATTTTCTTCCTAAACTAACTACAGTATTGGAAAGATAGCCCACATATGAAATAACATGGAAAATATACATCAAAATTTTTTTTTGGCTTTGGTTTTGTTTTTAGAAAATATTTAAGTTCAACAGTACTGTCTCTTCTGTAATTTCTTAGTGAATGACAATCCCAAGGGGTAGCTTTCGGGGCCTCTCATGATCTTTCCCTACCTCACCAAATCACCCTAAGCAAACACACAATCTGGCTATAAAAACTGTGTATCAAATGCAACATCAAGATAAGCCCCCAGCTCCCACTTAGAACTCTCTTGCTGCATACTCTCTCTATAAAAAATCTAGATCTAGTTTAGACCAGGCAGCAGTTGACTGCTACACCCCTACCCTTAGAAAGGAATGCCAAATGTGGATCTAAGTTATTCCAGTGACTAAGAGAGTGAGGCATTTGCTTAAAGGGCTGAAACCTTTCTCCAAACCTGTTTTTCTACTGGTTTTCCCATCTTCGATAGGATTACACCATCTCTCCGGTTATTCCAGCTGGAAATCAAGGAGTCATCCTTCCCTCCTCTCTTCCACTCCCTACCCCTTACACCACCCCACCCACCAGCTATTTCACCTTCAAAATAACCCCGCATGCGCACCTTCCTCTTCCCATTGTCATCGCTGGACGCCAAGCCATCATCTTGCTTAAACCATGATTGGAGGCTCTACTGATTCTGCAGTTCGGGTCCCCGCCTCATCTGTGCTCCACCTGGAAGCCAGAGTGACCTTTTAAAAATAGCATATTATATCATGTCACTCCTCTGCCAATCGCTCTTCAGAGTTCTTATAATGGTCTAGTTGCCTCTTCAGACTTATCACATGTGTGATCTTAGACAATTATATTTCGAATGTATGGTCTCTCTCTTTTTTTTAAAGATTGTGTTTATTTATTTATTTGAGACAGAGCACGAGCAGGGAGGAGGATCAGAGAGAGAGGGCGAGGCAGACTCCCTGCTGAGCGAAGAGCCTGACAGGGCACTTGATCCCAGGACCCTGAGATCGTGACCTGAGCTGAAAGCAGGCCCTTAACCGACTGGGCCAGCCAGGTGCCCCAAGTGTATGGGTCTTTTAGTCCCCTAAACATATCAAGCTCCTTTAAGGATAGTGAGTCTTTGCACCAGCTTTTCCCCTCCTGTTCTGATAGATCTGACTCAGTGTCCTCCAGTCTTAGCTTAAAGGTCCCCTGCTCACTGAATCCTTCCCTTAGACTCTACAGTAAATAGTGCCCCCCTTCCTCACGTTATGGGCTCTTTGCATTTTTCTCTTCCTAGCAGTGATCGCCATTTGAACTTCTTTTGTTAATTAAAAAAATCTACTCTCACCCCCAGGTGGTAGCATTGTAAAAACGCCCTGTCTGCCCTTCTGGAGCCTAGAGCCTGACAAAGTAAGCCCTAACAGGCATTAACTGAACGGATGGCGCGACTCATCTCCTGTCATTTCTTTAAGAATGTGGTGTCCTTAAAACGGAAAGCCATTTTACTCTACAACAGGAAGCGCTTTGTGCCCTTGAAATCTCAAAGGCCTCTTGCAGAGGGTGCTTCAGGTCGAGTTCTGGGTCACAAATTCGGCATTGCTGTATAGTAGCCTAAACGAGATGTTTTAATCTCATTTTACCCAAAACAATTAAGGAGGGGCGCCTGAGTGACTCAGTTGGCTAAGCATCTGCCTTTGGCTCAGGTCGTCACCCTGGGGTCTTGGGATTGAGTCCTGTATCAGGTTCCCTGCTCAGTGGGGAGCCTGCTTCTCCCTCTATCCCTCCCCCCTACTTGTGATTTCTCTCTCTCAGATAAATAAGTAAAATCATTCTTTAAGAAATAAGGAAGTAGGCAAGGTAATCTTATTTTTGAGACCAAAGGCTCACCAGATCATAGCTCCGACAAAACCTTTGCACGACCGGGAGACACTCATGTGTTAGTTACCTGAGAGACCGGTAGGAATTTAAGAGTAATTACGTAAGCCCAGGAATGTTTTAAAAAAATTTGTTTTAAAGTTTTTTCTCAAGTAGTCTTAGCCCCTAAAGAATATTAATTCTATCAATTAGGTTATAATTGAAATATTATCATTAAGAAATAAATGCTTATATAAATCAAGTTCAAAACTTAAAAAAAAATTCAAAGCAACATCTTTTAAATAGATAGTTTCAAATCCCCACCAAAATACTAAACTTCACTGCACTCCTGACCTCCGGATGCTCCACCAGCCCGAGAAAGGGGCAAAACACCTGGAGGGTTGCAGCCCTGTCTCACCAGAAGCTCACATTCACATCAGCATTCCTTCTAGACCAAGTGGATTCCTGGTAACTCGGATTGTACCTCTCAGTGGGGAAAGGAAGCACTGTTAGGACATGCCTCTGGGAAGGAGGACCTGCCCAGCCACGCCAGGAGCTGACACCGGCAGCACCCAGTAAGGGCCTGAATGACTCCGGAAGTACAGAAGGTGCTGTGAACTTACAAGTAAACAACTCACGGTGTAAGAAATGTTCTTATGTTTCTGTGCTCTCAGGGTGACTGGCAAGCCAGGGCCAAAGACGCATATCCGTGGGATTCTCCAGCCTGGATTTTGGGGTCATTTTTCTCTTGTCAGGCAGAAGAAAGGGAGGAGACATTCTTTTCTCTTAGACCCCAGGTGCCAGTTCCTTCAGCTGTGCCCTCCCTCCTTCCGGATTGTCAGGGACTCATCTCTGGCATTGTCTTCTTGGGAGTGTCCTCTCATCCTCAGACTCTCTGGCCTCCGTGACTCAGTCTAGAGCACTCACCGCCTATCTACCTCTCGATCTTTGAAAACAAGCTTGGACATCACTGTCTCATGGAAACTTTGCCTGTCTGTTTACCATCCCCCAACCCCAATCAGAGTCACTTTCTTCCTCCTAGGTTCTGTCTGCATTTAATTCATACATTTATCAGTCTAACACGTCATAATCAGTATATATTCATCTGTTCAACTCTCCCATTAAAAGCTAACTTTTAACTAAAAGTGGGTCAAGAGTTCAAATGTAAGATCTGAAAATTCAAAACCCCCAGAAGAAGAAACAGAGGGTAAAAGCTCCTTGACATTGGTCTTGGCCATGATTTCTTAGGAATGACTCTCAAAACACAAGTCAAAAAAGTGAAATCAACAAGTGGGACTACATCAAACTGAAAAGCTTCTGTACAATGAAAGAAACAACAAAATAAAAACCTACAGATGAGAGAAAATATTTGCAAGTTACCCATCTGATAAGGGGTCAATATGAAGAATATATAAGGAACTCCTATTACTCAATAGCGATAATAATAGTAACAATCATCATCTTTGTCATCACTTAATTAAAAATAGGCAGAGGACCTGAACAGATGTTTTCCCAAAGAAGTCACAGATATACCTTGCTTTTCAAGAGTTTATATTACCCCACCCCCACTTGGCTTTTATGACAGACCTATATTAGTACCTGCTTGTTTCCGATCAAAAATA